>PVJL010008023.1:0-71185 GCA_004026885.1 Lyroderma lyra
TTTTTTTGCTTTTTGGTATGTGGGTAGCTCCCTGGCTGGGAATCGAACCCAGGCCGCAGCACTGACAGCACCAGCGCCGAAGCCTTAAGCCACTACACCATCAGGGAACTCCCAGCTCAGATTTTTTGGGGGTGAGATTTCCTAAATTTCAAATATTGTCTCCTATTTCAAAATTATTTCACAGGTTTGTGTGATCAAATCAAACATGTCAGATGCAGTCCAGTCTATGGGTTGCCAACTTTTGATCCCTGCTCTCCTGTTGAGGAGAATGAGTCTTAAAGAAGTCACATAAAAATGGTGAGATAGGAGGGGTGGGAATACAAAAGCTAGAGGAAGTGACGAGAGTCTGGTTAACAGTGTAAAAATCAAGGAGAGGTCTATTACGTAAGGACAGAATAATATCTACTGCACTGGGAGCTTGAAAGTCATTGATAAACTTCCTCAAAGCTCTTTGGATGAATAGTAGGAGAAAAGTCCAAACTGCAGAGGGCTGAGGAATGAGGGCGAGGTGAGGTAGTAGAGAGGGAGTGGAGATTACTCCACAGCTGTGTCCAGAGGGAGACACAAGCCTTTTCCCCTAAGGACTAGCTAGGGCTGAAGCACGTGTGCGTGTGTGCGTGTGTGTGCGTGTGTGCGTGTGTGTGTGCGCGCGTGTGTGTGTGTGTGTGTATCTTTGAGTTAGGAAAATTTTATTAATTATATTGTTTCCACTTTCTATAACCTTATTTTAAAAATTATTGAAGCATACTTATAGGCTAAAGTTAATAGAAACCATTCTAGAGGGAGAAATTTAAAATGATGGAGGAAAAGCTGCTAATAGAGTGACTTTGCAGAGGAGGTGGAGGTGGCTGTGGTTGAAAACATATGAAAATGAGATGCTCTGAGGTCAGAAAGAAGGCAATCAGAAATGGTATGGACCTGGGCAAGCTTATGGTTAGTGCTGGCGGTGGAGAAGCTGAGGTCATTCTTTCCTGATGTCAATAATTTTCTAGTTAAATAGATGAGATAAAGTTCACTGAAAGTGAGGAGAGTAGGAGTGGGTATGCTGCTTGACAAGAGTGAGGAGGATTTGGAAATGCCAGAGAGGGAACTGGGAAAGAGAGATGTACATAAAATATTGCTCAGGAGGTTAAAGAACGTGGCTGAGATTAGGTCTCATACTGGTGCAGGGGCACCAACGGGTACTTTTTGAGTATTTCATTCTTGCTTAGCAACATAGGTGTTGGTGTGGAGAAGGTAGATTTCACCGATCCATAATTAGGATTTTGGCCAGAGGGTGTAGGGAAATGGACAGGAATATATAGAAACAAGATTCTGGTGTGAAAATCATCGAAATGATTGAGGTAGGAAATGATATGAAGTCGGGGGTGGAGGGGTGAAGAATGGCAGGAAATTGAGACAGTGGCCCCTTCACTCCTGGTTCAGGCTATGGACCTTGGGACACTGCTACATCTGGATGCATACTTGAAGGATGTCATTTACAATTGTTTTGAGCCTGTATGTCTATTGCACCTGGTTGCCTAGATTTCCCTGTTCTTGAAAGAGGTGACTCAGACAAACAGCAGCTTTGGCTTCTCATTCCACGGATAAAGCTGAAGCACCACTCTAAGAAGATGATGCAGGTCTCCTGGAAGAAGTTGCTGGGAAGTGCCAGGGAAGGGAAGTGGATCGAATATCAACTTAAGGAAGGACCAGGATTGGAATGTCACTACTCTTCATTCAAAATTCAAATCTCCTCTTGAGAACTTACCACTTAATATATGTGAATGGAAGGGATGGCAGGTAAGTCCACAACTCCTAACCAGCCCACTGTTAAGTCTCATTGGGAATATCTCATTTTGGTGACACTCTCATTTAGATAATAGAGGATGAGAATATTCTTGAGGAAAATGTGCCTTGTGATGTCTATGGCCAAATGCCTTGACCACCAGCAGGTACACTTCTGTAGCACAGGTCAAATTATGTGTGGGAAGCCTGGCTAGGTCAGGCTGAGAGAACAGGGCTGAGCATGGCTCCCTTAAAGTTCTACCAGAGACCCATGCATGGGTGTTCTGGTTGCCTTTGGAACATCAGGTAGCCAGAGCTCACTCAGAGTTTGAAATGATACTAGGGCAATAGTTCTCAACTTTAGTACATATAAGAGTCACCTGGAAAGCTTGTTAAAACATAAATTCTTAGACCTTACCTTCAGTGAATTTGGTTCAGTAATTCTGGGGTACTGCTTGAGAATTATATTTCTAATAAGCTCCCAGATAATGATGATCTTATTGGTCTAGGCACTACACCTTGAGTAGCATTGTTTATGTTTGAGAATTTTGTTGACTGGGTCCTGGTTCCACATACCTAATGAATAAATTCCCTAGGTCCATTTTGATGACTTCTTCAAGAGCACTGATCTACAGAAGACTCCATCTTAGGAGTTGCAGATAGTGCTGGCCTTTTGAATAATCCAATCCCTTTGTTACCTGTTGTCATTGGGCCATAAGCCCACAGCAATCTCAAGAAATTATAGCAACTGGCCTTCGCCTTGGTCTTCAACTGCCACCAATGCTTATGAGATGCATCATGACCATAAAATCATCTCAGCAATTTTTTTTTTTTTTTTTTTTGGTGCTGGAAAAGATACAGATCTATCAGTATCTCTTTTTGGCACTAGAATAGATATAGAGCCCCCTCTTCTTCACCAGGAATATAACTTTGTCTCTAATTCCTTGCTTGCCCCAAACTCTTCAGAAAAGCTTAAGCTCATTCTTTAGCCAGAGACCTCAATCCTTAGGGAATGAATACAAGAAACTTTTGGTGACAGTATATCTGGCTCCCAACAGTACCAGTTGGTTCCTGGGCCATATTCTTAAAATAGAAAAATGACAAATTATAGCTCTGCCAGGACTACATTTGGTGTAATCCAGAGAATATGTTTTTAAGTGGCTGAAGGACTCAGCCACAGGAATCTTGATGGTACCAGCCAAGATATCTGAGGTCCAAGGAGGGCAAAGCCCAGGGACCATCCAGTACTCAAGGGGGGATTCCAGATAAATAGTAGCTGGGATTCGGACATGTCTGGGCAGGTCTGCCGAATACGCAGGGCAGGCATGCCTGGAGTCTATTTACATGACAACTTTTGGCTGAAGAGTGACCGTATGCTGATCTGAATGGAAAGTGGAATGGGAAAAACAAATTAGGACCCAGGTTTTGAAAAATCTTCCTTAATAAACAAGTTTATTAATTAAATAATATCTTTTTATATCCAACAATTGTACGATTTACTTCAGGATTTTTGATAGTTTGGAAATCATTTATTACTATCTTTAGGAATCTATTGTCCTCACTTATCAAAATTAAAGAAGATAGATTTAATTTAGTTTACTACCAGAGGTTATGTTGGGTGTGTGAATAAAAGGACAAAAGGTATATTTTGTGGTTTTGGAAATGTGGGTGAATGTTTTCTAAATTTTCATGGGAAATAATGCATTTAAACCTGTTACTTTGAATTGTGTACTTTTGCTATATAGCACCTAGAAGTTTGTGAAGTTTTGTTAAATATTAACATTGCTAAAGTACTTTGAAATTACATTTACCTTCCATTAAAAACAATTGTTAACACTCATGCTTTTGGTCTTGATTACCCATTCCTCATTCATTGCAGTGTGCTCATGAGCCACAATTCTACCTTTTTGTTTGTTTAATTAATAACAATTATTATAATCCTCGAAGACACTAACTTATTGACTTTTTTATGTGCCAGGCATTAGTCTAAGGACTTTACATAATTTATTTCTTTTAATCCTCACAACATTATTATGAGGGAGACACTTTATTGTTCTGATTATATACATGAGTAAATAGGCACAGAGAGATTAAATTAGTTGTCCAAATAATATATAGCAAGCAGTGGGGAGAAGTGGGATTTTAGGTGCTTGGAGTGTTTTAGCCAAGCTGCTATTAATAATCACTTTAAGTTTTAAGATGATTACAGACAAGAAAAGGCTATTTCTCAGTTCAGGTGTGGTTTAGATGTCAGGAATTCTCAGTGCCAATTTTGATTCTTTAAGTAGTCTTCGTAAAGTTACTGGAATTATTTTTTAGAGTCTTTTGGTCATATAAAATTATGATGCTGATAATTCACTTTCTTTCCTAGAGAATGGGAGAAGCAGTCTACTGTGAGTACATAACTCTCCTCTGTGAGAATGATTTCAAAATTTTAAACTTTTTATTTGGATATAATTTTGAATTTGTAGAAAAGGTACAAAAATATAGTATAAAAAATATCCATATACCTTTTACTCCAACTCACTTATTGTTAAATTTCCCTCTTTTGTCATTTGTGTGCTCTTTCTTTGAATATATACTGGGAAACTAAAATTCTACAAAGCTGTGCTTTTCTTTCTAAATCATTTAAGGGTAAGTTACATACATTTTAGCCATTTCCCCTAAATACTTCAGTATATATTTCCTAAGTATAGGAATATTCTCTTACATATCACAGTACAGTAATCAAATTCAGTAAGTTTGAGATTGATGCAATATTTTAATCTATGGCCAATATTCCAATTTTTGTCAATATATGACATTTTCCTTCTTGGGTACAGGATCCAGTCTAAGTCAGGTATTGCATTTAACTGTCATGTTTGAGAAAGATTCTAATTATGCCAGATTTTATTTTTGCCATACTAGGAATTATATTCATGTAGTACATAAAAATCTTAATTTAGTGGACATCTGTAAAAAATTAACTTCTGATATTTTTCATTACTTGTTATTTTGCAATTCCTAATGATTAGGATATAGTCATGCTAATTAAAACTAGTTACTAGAACTGTTTCTATTAATTACATTATATGCTTAAGTGAATTAGTTGAGTCATAGTTGAAATTCTAACAATAGCCTAATGATATTAATCTAATTTTAATTTTAAAAGAGACTTACGTTTTTTTGGTACTAATTAGCCTAATGTAAGATTACTGGAAAAGTAGGAAACTCCAAGAAGGAAAATGAGATTTTTTTTTTTTTGCTTAAGATGAATGATTGATGCTGACAAATATGAAATCAAATAATCTGAAAATCTTTTAAAGGCAAGCTGTTGTTGATTTTATCACTTGTTCTTCCCCAGATATACATCCATGCCTTTTATATTTGATGTTTTTATTCTCATTGTCAATGGCAGCTTCAAAGTGCCTGTGCCATCCCAGGACAGAGTAAGAAGTCGTTGCCAGGAAGGGCTGTGAAACCATGTCTGCCAGCACTTTCCTTTTGGGAAAGCCAATCCTTATTGGCAAACCAGTAGCTCCTGGGCACCAGTTTTACCTTTGCCTTCTCCTGGTTAATGGCAGCCTATGCCTTCAGCACCTTTCTCCTTTGTCTGAGAACCTGCGGCTGAAGGCTAACAAAACCCTACAGACTCCCGATCATATAAAAAAATCATACCCAAGAAGTCCCTTGGTCTTCACATTTCTCATCTGGTGACCATAGCTGAGAGTCAAGTCTCCTTTGATCATTTTTAAGTTATTTAAAGAGGATTTTCACAAAAGGGAGAAACATGAACTTGGGTCATGATCTTTGAAAGAAAACAAAACATTTGTTTAGCAACGTTGGCAATATTGACTGTTCTTTGTTCTTTCCCTCCCATAGAACCAGGCCCCACTTCTTTGCGTCTTGCACTTTTGATATTTTTGATGTTCTTAGGCAATTAACATGCAATATATTGGAAATTTGTGATTTAGTTACTATTTATTACAACTTATTACAGGGACCACATGCCAGTCTGAGGTTCTAATAGTGACTTAGCTGTCTACAGTTAACTGCAAAACAGACACATGTTTGAGTGTCATTTAGTCCTCACAAACATGGACTTCATCGTGGAACTCCACCCCTGCCCCATTCTCCCCTCGCTAAGTCCCTAGAATTCTAACACTGTGCCTATTTCTGTAGTTGATGTTCTGATCTCTAGGTCCAATATTAGAGCTTATCCAATATTAGTCTATTTTCACTTTTCCTTGTGATGTGCTATATTTTAAAGGTCTAAGATCTACTTTATTTAGATCTGAAAACATAAAGGGTGCCCCTGGCTATGGCTCTAAAGTTGAGCTTGCAACAAGCTAATATGGTGTTTTTTAAAGAAGAAATTTTAGGCTCCCTACATTGCAGGGAGGAACTCTTACCTGCAGTCCCTTTTCTCCTGTGGTAAGTGACAGGTATGCTGTCACTCCTACAAAGGGGTTGATGGACCTCAGATCTCTTTATTTTTCAAACTGAACTGAGGTGATTTCTAATTTACCTCGCTATGGAGCTTCCATTGTCCTGGCCACTTAATTTCCACGATTACTTTTTCTCAGCAAACATATTAAATACACATTTTTACTCAAAAGTCCAAACAACTTCTTTGATATCATCAGCAATTGAGACGATTGGCTTTTTAAAATTTTTTTATTTTTTCACTCATCATTTATTTACAAATACACATTATAACTTTTATATACATTGCACATTTACATGGTAGAAAAGTACAAAACTATATATTTAAATGAATTTATATTTAACTTGCCATGTTTGAAAATATAAAATTGCATCAGAAAAAAGTATTATGAAAAGCAAGAAACTTGAACTGATAAAGCTTTGATATAACTCTCAGTGACACATTGGTTGAAAAAGAACTAATTTAAAAGGTACAGCAGACTAGCTTAAAGGAAACACCTAATAAAAGGTTGGATGTGTAGCATTCCCCTTCCTTCAGTCTCCCGACACCCACATCACTCAATTTCTTTGGATCTATAACATCTTAAAAGTACATTATTGGAAGTCCAACATGGCTATCGCTCCCTCTCCCAAATGTCTTCACCACAAGTGAGCTGAAGTAGGAGTTTCCTCAAAGATGTATCCTCTGTACCTTCTATTTGAGTCAGTTATAATGCCTTTTGGTCAGTCAAGATTCCTTGTAAACAAAACCCGAGGGATCATGTATGTACAGAACAGGCAGCAGAGAATCCAATAAATAAACATGACAGAAACTGACATGCAAGTTTGTTAAAGTGGAAAAGAGCCTAACAACAGTGAAATGAAGGGAGAGGAGTGAGTGAATAGTAAGGAATGGACTTAAATGGTTTACAAGGAAAAAAAGCTTTTACTTTACAAGCAAGAGACCTCACAATAAATAACAACTGCTCTTCCTTTCACGAATAAATTTCTTCAAAAACAAGGTGTACAGTCAACCAGACATTTTATGTATAAATTATAAAACATGACACAGTATAAATAAATGTCTACAAGTCTCAACTATGGGCCTCATCCAGTAGACCTCACAATGACTGCCTCTCCGTGTCCAATGAGTAACAAGGTGGCATGGGAGAGAGCTTTAGGACAAAGGTCCTTTATGTATAGTTTTCCCCCCAAATAAATAAGCATACACTTATTTACAGTATGGACAATATATTTTTTCTTTTTCTTTTTTCCTTTTTTTTTTCTTTTTGCCCAAAGGCTATGTCAACACTGAACATTGGTAGAGAGTTTACCACTCTAGAATGGAAGATATAGGAAAGCTGTAGTCCTGGTCTTCATCTTCCTCCTCTTCCTCGGTGTCTTCAGAAATGGCTAGATGGGGGAATACAGGGGAGCTGTTGTTTAAATACGGACAACAACAGCGCAGAAGCAGCTCAGTGTATGTTTTCAAAGCCCTCTGAAACAGCCATATTACAGCGTTGCATTTTTATGTGACTTGCAGTGAGATGCTTTGTTTTTGGCATCTGCTGTTATGCAATAAGTTTTAAAAAATTAAAAAAAAAAACCACCATAATCTATGAAGTCAAAAACTGCAGAAAGTTCTGAAGAATCAATGGCTCAGGTTTTACGGGCAGATTCCTGAAATTAGATAAAAAGCGCTCTTGTGTTCTAGGTATAACTGCTTGGGGTCCTTATTTCAGAGTTAGTAGAGGCAACTGCAAAAAGCAGCAGCCCAGGTGTGATAATATAAAGCTGTCTTTGAAAAAGAAAAAAAAAACAAAAACAACTTTTGAAGCAGTTAGTTTAGATTCAAGTGTTAATAAAGCAAACGGCAAAGCACACTACTAAAGCAAAAGAATTAGGGGCAAATGACTGGAACTAGATTTTAGAGGCAACCCCGCCGATGATCACTGGACAAGTTTTAAAAGCTAGGAAACATTCCAGGGAATTTTTCTGTGGATCACTGACTTGCTGATGAAATTTAGCAGCTACCTAACTTAAAACAGAAATGGGCTTCCATGGGGGTGCTTTACGTGCGTTTTATGTCTCCATTCTCTAGGGCTTGCCTGGAAAAGCCTTAACTGCAGCAAGTTTAAAAATCCAACTTACAGTTGCAAGATCCAGAGTGCTTTACTTCCAGCAGCACACCTGAGGAGCAGGCAGCTTCCTTCATGGCACACTCGCTGGCGTAAGTGGCATTGTCACTGGCACAAACAGGCTCCTCAGACTTACTCTCAGGGCACAGCTCATCGCAGAGAGAACACCGGCCTCTGCCAACCTTGAAATCCCATAAACACTTTTTTCCACCAGTGCACTGGATATCTTCACAGGACTTTGCTTCTAGGATATAATATACCTGTGATTAGTAAACTGATTTTCCCTTTCTCCACTCCCCTCTCAAGAAGTATAAACATGTATCTTAGTATTTACTAATGGGGGTAATGGAGATATTATACAAAAATGCTTGATAATAAAACTGAAAATAAACACACACAAACCCCCATTTCCTACATACCATGTTAGTGCATGAAAATAGTAAAATTTTTTTTTTTGGAAACAGGCATTTCACAGTATCCTTGAGTTATGTATGTATTTGATGACTTCCCACAGAGGGATCTTTCAAAAAACAAAATAATTCCATCAGTTATTAGAATCGAATGACAGATTTTAAGAACTGTTAAGGAGGTAATTATTTCT
The DNA here is from genome assembly GCA_004026885.1 of Lyroderma lyra. Classification (NCBI taxonomy): domain Eukaryota; kingdom Metazoa; phylum Chordata; class Mammalia; order Chiroptera; family Megadermatidae; genus Lyroderma; species Lyroderma lyra. Next base: position 8,911 of record PVJL010008023.1, read on the forward strand.
TGCTTCCAGCAAGTCTAGCACTTAAAAAATGTGCAAAACTGAGAGCGTTCTAAGTTTTCTAAGACAGAAAGAACATTGTTTCCTGTTTCTTGCTGGCATTTCAATATATACACGAACGCTTCTGGAAGACGATTTCCTTGTAGAATGCTGGGGTCAATGGAGAGTAATTTCTCTTTGGTGAAACTTTGCATTTGGGGAAGTTTTGGACTTGTTTATTGGTTAACCCCACCGTTTTAACCCTGGAACTAGTCTTTTGCTCCTATTTTCTCTTTTTGGTTCCTTAGTCCAGAATACCTACTGATACACTTTCCCTCATAGGCCAATCCAATTGACCTGCCCAGTAGGCAGGTAGCCTTTCTGAGGTGACAGGCACTAGAGTAGGTCACTCCATCATTCCCACAGAGATACTGTTCAGAGGAGGTGGGCTCTGGGCAAATCCGGTTACATGTCACACAGTAGGCATTATTAGTCTGGTCCACCACACACGTGGAGCTGCCTGGACAGAAAACATCCCGACAGGTCTCTGAAACAAAGAGAAAAACACAGATTAACAAGCACCTTCTAGTCCTTCGGCAGCGAGCATTTGGTATTAAGGAAATCGTGAAAAGCAACGTCCAGCTTTCAAAAGGTACTTTGGGAGCCCTATGGTTTTCAAACCCAAATCTATGACTTTAGGTTGGTTCTTTCAGTGTTCTTAAGGAGACTTTAAAAGTTAGAAAAGAATTCCTTTTGGGTGTCATTGGTTACTTTATTTGGTGTCATTATTACTATTATTAGGCTCTCCCTGTGGACTACACATCCCCCAAGGTGGGTCACTGGTCACTGACATTGATCTGGCTGGGGCTCCCTGGCTTCTGGCTTCACCCTCCCTCCCCTGCCCTACATCCCATCGCTTCAGTCTTACGGGGGTCCACCTCAGTGTTAGAGCTGGGGGAGGGGTGGGACCTACTTTTACATTTGCCCTGGTACTGGACTTCCAGTTCGGGCTGCTCTTTACATCTGGCCTTGAGGAGCGCACATTCATTGCGGTAGGTTTTCCCGTCCAGCCCACAGACTGGGCCTTTCCAGGTGATGTTGGAACAATCTGGGGCGCAGACGCAGCGCGGTTTGTTCTTCTTGTTCATTCGGCATTTTTTCCCGGGGCCACAGTCCACGTTTTCGCAGGTTTCTACCGTGTGGAAAGAGGGACGGGTTAAAACCAGGGCCCGGCGGTATGCAGGTCAGCCAGCGCCACGGCCGGGAGGCCTTGCGCAATCGCAACTGTGCAGCCGTAGTTCACACCCGAGAGGCCCAGGCCCTCTCCTAAAATCGAGGATGGGGTCAAGTGGGGGGGAGGGGACGACAGTCGGCTTCACCCCAAACCCAAATCTCTCTCAGAAGGAGTGGTGGGGTGGCTGGCTTCACTGCTGCATTGGGCTACGAAGTCTGGGAACCTCTGCTGACCTTGTTTTGCCTACAGGCAAGATTCAACCCTCACGACTTACCAGGTCTGGGGGGAATGCAGGGGGGGACCCACGAACAAAGCTGGGCAGTGGGGAGGCTGCGGTAAGACGCCCTCTACTGAGGGCCTGCAGACTGGGGAGGAAGAGCCCTACCTTTGCAGGGGATGCAGTTGGGGGCGCCCCCGTTGAAAATCATCCACTTGAAGAGCGTGTTGTCGTTGACGTCCTCCTCGGTCCACGAGGTGCTCAGGCGGCCGGTGCTGCAGCACTCCTCCTTGCTCAGCTCTGTCTTGTACAGGACCTGGCAGCGGCCGTTTTTCGCTTGGCGGAGCCAGCAATTCCCAGCTGCGTGGAGACAGGGGTGGGGAGGTGGGTAAGAGAGTGGCGGGGATAAGGGGAAGGAGGCCGCAAGCAAGCAGGGGAAGGGCGCTCGGCGGGGAGGGGGACGCAGTGAGCGTGGAGAAGGTGAAGAAAGAGAGGAGAGACACCGGAGAGAAAAGCAGAAAATAAATCGGAGTGACGGAGTGGGTAGAGAGAGGGGGGAAAACCCAGACTGAAGAGATGGGAGGTGGGCGAGTGCGAGGGAGGGCGAGAGCCAGAAGCCTTGGGCGCCCCAGCCATATCAATGTCAGTTAGCAGTGACCCAGACACAACACGTGCAGCCTGCACTGACTTTTACTAGACTGTTTACTTTTATTCGTCCCATTTCATAACCTGCAGCGACTCGAAGAGCAGATTAAAGAACTTGACAAAAACAGGATGCGACGGATGTTTTTACATGTTGGTTTCTTGTAGGCGGTATGGGTATTATTTGTGACAGGGGTTAAGAAAGTAGAACTTGAGAGAAAGGGAAAGAGAGAGGGACAGAGGCAGACACAACACCCAGGAGCACATCCAGCAAAAGGCACTTGTGTAAAATGAAAGCAAAAAAGCAACCGGTTCCTGCCCGGAGCTGCCCCGCGCGGCCTCGAGGCGCAGCCCGCCCGACGGGCCCGTTTTGCAATCCGCCAGACCCAGAGGACGCCCGCGGCCACCGCGATCTTTCGAAATCTCCGAGGGCTGCTCTCCGCGGCGCCCACGTCCCCCGCACGAACGCAGCGCCTCGCCCCGACAGGCGGGCTACTCCGGGGAGTGAGGCGCAGACGGCGAGGGGCAGTGCCCGGGGGGAAGAGGGGCAGTTTGCAACAGTCAGAATGTTAACGCCGAAGCCCGGAAAGTTTACACGTAAAAGTGTAGGGGAAATTAAGGTGTGGGGGGCTTCCCACTATCTCACGGTAACACACCTATCTCATACCTACCAAGAACTCTCTGCAAGGAGCTACCCCTCACCCCCTTTTCATGTTCGGGTATGGGTAAGACAGGAAGGCTTCTCCTGTATCACCCACAGAACTTTAACAATAATTGTACCGTAAGCTATTACCATTATTATTTTTAAAAGTCTGCTCAGAGACGAATGGGAATAAATCTCATTTAGAAAAAAGTAACTTTAGAAATGTGCTTTCAATGCATCTTAGAATTTAAATTGGTTGCGGGCTCCTTACTGTTCTACAGAAAGTTAGCAGCCAGAGGAATGAGTCGAAGGGGAAAAAATTGTAAACTCCTCCAAACACTCCGATTTAATACTTTGGGTCTTTTTTTGTTTGTTTGTTTTTCAGAGTTCGGGGGGGAGGGGGCTGGAAGAAGTATTCCCGAGGCAGAAAGCTACTTCCCTCGAAAATTTTCAGCACCCACATTTCCAAGTTTGGGCAAAGTTTCTGAAACCACGTCCCCCAGCCACTGAAGAAATTTCAGCATTCACCCCACCCCTGAACCCCAGTTATTTTTTTTTTTTAAGTATCCAAAAGATGTGGGAAGGAAAGAGGTTAGCAAATGGGTCGACTGAAATCTCCATGCTACTGATGCTTGTCCCCTTCTTCAGAGCCAAACCGGGGAGAGATACCATCTAAACTCATTATGTTCAGTACTTGGAGCATCTAAACCCAACTACTGAGAGACACTCCGGCTCACTCCCCGTCCTTTTTAAGGATAACAGCTCTCCAAACTCGGCTCCCGGTTCTAAGTGTCACTGCCTTGTTTCCCCACTCCTCTTCATCCCGGAGTAGCTAAGTTGGTCCAGTGTCTTCTGAGAGCAGCGGTGCTCTGAGCAGACCAAGAGGGGACGACGGAAAAGTACAAGCCCCTGCCCTCAGCCGAGCCCTGCAGCGCATCCCCCGGTCGCTTACCCTGGGCGCTGCGGTCTTCCATGAACTGGCAGAGCAGGAGCAGCAGGAGGCAAAGCCCGCCGGGCTGGTGCCTGGGACGGACCATCCTGGGGGCAGCGCGGGGCGAGGAGCGCGGCGGCGTGGGGAGCAGGCACGGCGACGGGTGGCTCGGGGGAGCGGCGCGCGTCGCAGAGGCGAGCGGCGGAGGGCGCAGCGATCCTGGCGCAGCCCCGCGCTCGCCGCTGGCCGCCCGCGCGATTCAATGGACGTCAGAAGCCGGGCGCAGCCGCGCTTTAAATCTAGACGGGGGTCTCCGCGGTTTGCGGTGGGCGGTCTCCCAGTGTGTGGGGCAGTGGGAGGGCGGCCGCAAGCGAGGGTGTGCGCGGCTCCTTGGGGGTGGGGAGCTTTTAAAAGTTCAGTGTGAATCAGGTGACATTTCCCACCTTCTGGAAACCCTTCCCAATTATCTGTTGGAGGTGCCCGAAATCAAAGCGGCAGGAGGGGAATCGCGGAGTTCTTATTTGCGTAGGAGCGAGAGGGAGGGGGAAGTCGACTGGCGCGGGGGGTGGGTGGGGGCGACGCTTCGGGGGTGGGGAGTGGGGAAGAACACCCACTTCAAGTCCTGCACGCCGCCGCTCGCAGGCAGCGCGGGCGCGCCCAGGGTGGCGGGTGTGTGTGTGGAGGGCGGGAGCGGTGGGGGCGCTGGAGGCGGCGGCCAGCGGCGCAGGGCAAACCCGGGAGTTTGTCTCCGCACCGTCGCTGCCCTGCTCCAGAAAGACTTTGCAAACGTCCGGAAAGCCCCGAGCTGCTGGAATATCGCGCCCCCAGTCGGGGCGGAACGCGCCGACTCTGCGGCTTTGCCGGGACGCGCTGCGGTGTTAGGCCCCCGCAGCCTGGGCGCGGGGCCCGGCCAGGTTTTCTGTGTGCGTCTGCGCGTGCCTTACTTTGCGGCCACCCCTAGCCCAGAGTTGTAGCCAAGAAACCCCGCACCTTCCACCAGAGCTGAGCGTGGCCGATGCGCGGCCCTCGGTCTCCTCGAGTCAGAAGCAAACAAGAATGTTTAACACCTCAGGCCCGGCCTCCCCCCGTCCCAGTCTCGCCCTCTCCCTTTCTTTACTCCCCTTTCACTTCGCCGTGTCTGGAGTCGCAGCCCGGAGCTGGGGCGCCGACGTAGGCGGTCTGCTCCCCTCCCCCGGCTCGGAGACTCCCCTGTTTCTGTCCTGTGTGTCTCTGTCTCTCCCAGTCTCTCTTTCTCTCTCTCTTCGCGGAATAAAAAGATTGCAACATCCATAATGAACTTCTGTAGCCTCAGTTTATTAAGCACAGTGCCTGGCATTCTTCGCTGAAAGTTGGCGGGTCTCTCATTTATAACATTTTTTGGCACCGCTGAATGAAACTGAGGAGGCGATATTTCCTTTTATATAAAACGATTACTTCACGGAAAATGCTATATTGTTTATTCCAAAGCTGCCTTTTAAATTTCTATTCTTTTCGCTTCTGGAGCCCGAAGGACAACAGACAGCGAAGTATGCAGACAAAATTCTTGGACATTCGCAGGTCACTGGGATTTGTTCTACGGATTTCAAATCCGCCCCACTTCGCCGCCCCCTCCAACCTCTCTAGGCCAGACCGCCCCCCCGCCCCCGACTTCTCCTTTTGCCCTCCCACCCCTCATATTCCAACCCCCCTCCCACCCCCTCCACAACTGCAAATAACTCAGTGATAACAGATTTTTTTCCACCAACTGCAGGAGATAGTGCTAATCTTTTAATAAAAGATCCCATTACAATGGGATCTGTCTGGACAGACTATAATAGATCCCGAAATACAGCCGTGCTAATATTAGAAGACAGTTGTTTGGGTGCCTCTCAGACGGGCCCAAGCCCCCCTTTGAAAGTGGGCATGAATCACAAAGCCTCGCGGCTGCCGCACCTGCACCGCGCGCAATCGGTGCAGCAGGCTGGTAAAACCGGTGACCTCGCCGCTGCTTTCCGCTTTATAATTACCGTCCTGAGGATAGAATGGGGGGCGCAGGCGGCCGGGGGCGCCGGGGCGGGGGGGGCTTTTTGCTCACTTTCGACGGTTCTGGGGCTCCACGTCCTTCTTAATCTTTCCAGATTTATGCTTTCTCTCTTCCCTCTTGTCTCTTTCCCTCCTGTCTGCCCACCCCTTTTCTTCTCTCCTTTCCTCCCTCTTCCCCGACTCTGCTCATGCTCTCCCCCATTCTTCTCCCTCCCTCTTTCTTTTCCCGTTTTCCTTTCTCTCTTCCCTCCTAAACAGCATTAAAGTAGAGCTGTTTAGTGCCCTCTAATGGCAGACGACATTAACAATTAGAGCAAACTGTCCCCTTTGCAAGAGCCGCCGCTCAATGGCAGAGTTCCAAAGTTGAATTTGTTTCTTCTTTATTCAGGGAGATGGATATGGTGCTTATATAGTACTATGCTGGAGGGAAAGTTTGCTTTCCCCACTTCAAGGCTTTTTTTCTCAGAGAAAACAGTTGAAAAGGGGGAGGCTAACAATTATTGTCACTTGACCTTTTTTTTGTTGTTCACATTTGTCTTTTAAAAGCAGCAAGGGATACAGCTTCTGTTTTAGCTAGGCTTATCAAACCATGTATCTAGGGTTGAAAAATAAGTTAAATATTCTAAATACATAAAAGATCTTAGATGGTAGATGGTTGGATCTTACAGCAGTAGTGCCAATAACCATTACAAAACTTGAGACCCAAACATAATTATATGCTTTGATATTTGCCCCCTGTTTAAATAGATTTATTGGTCCCGAAACTGCTGTCGCCTCTGGAAGCTGGGAAAAAAATCTGATCCTAACTAGATTTTCACCCTACGAACATACGCAACACTACAATTCTACCCGTGCAGAGTTGTATGTGAAGTTATCTTGCGTTGGAGAAATGTAGGGTCACATTTTAATCCCAGTCTATTTTGTCAATAATTTGGGGAAGATTGTTTTAAAGACCACAATTTCTTCATACTTTGTAACCTTATAGCCCTGAAAATAGTGATGTAACATTCATGTTCTTACTAGATTTAACTTTTATTTATTTATTATGCACATGTGTTAACATAAAAAGCATGCAGATGTATACAATATGACCTCTTTTTGGGGGGTGGTTCTATGTAACTAAATGAAAAGTAAAATAGAGGCAATTTTGGGGGTTAATAAAAAATATTTATCTGGATGTTTCAGTAAAAGTATTTGGTTTATCCAGATTACTATTTTAGTTTATGTATATGGAAACAACTGGTGTCATAAAATCTTCCTACCTTAACTTAATCCAAAATATATCCACACAATTCTAATATGATGTGCAAAAGTAAAAATTCCGTTTCTGTTTTGTATTTTGTCTACATAATGCCAAATATTCAGACCGGCCATTTGACTAAATCAACTGCATTGACTAGTTCCTTTGGCATCATGTAATTGTCGGGTAGGCCAGAACAGACACAGTGGCTCTCATTGTAAAAAAATGCCAGCACTCATTGGCATGCTCCAGTACCAGAGGCAGACCCAATACAGGATTACTTCTCGCACCAGAGAGGGTGGCTCTGTGGGTCAGGGTTGAGGTCACTAGCAAACATACTGTGGAAAACACAAGTGCTGTGTTGCTCTTGCCTTTGTGAATAAGCAGCTTGGTGTTTGTTCAATGATACAAGCTCATCCTGTTTTTCAGCTGCACCTTGGATAGTATTGATCTGTTTGGGAAAATGTCTGCTCCAAATCAGCACAGATCAGTCACCAGGACTCTTTTGTTGGCCTGGGGTATTTTCTGGCCAATCTGAGGAAATGAGACGCAGGTCAATACTAGCTCCATATAGGCCTCCTGTGGCCATTAGCAAGAGATCCATCCAATTTCTGTGGTATGAAATGGTATCACACCTGTTTAGTGACATCACAGAAAAACAGCTGTTATTTCTTTTACTGTTTTATCTCCTATAAATGTTAAATATTGGGTTTTGTAGATGTCTAAATGCCAGGGGGACATTTTTAAATTAAAATGCTTTCTTTCATTTTTGTCATATGCCTTCAAGTTTGACTTCTTATTTTTTTCCTTTCTGCTCTGCCAACAAAGTAAATGTAAATTATGAGAAACACAATAGGACCACTTTGTAACTGACTTTCTGGGCAGCACACAAAAAGACTGCTGTTCTCTGATTGTTTTTTTGTCAGCTTCAAAAAGCTATCATCCTTCTGAAGTTTATAAATTTAAAACATTAGAGTTTAGCAAATGATTCAGTCTAGCTCCCAAGATAGCTGTTTGAAATTATATGAAATTGTTTGAGACCAGAACTGACCTGGTTAAATTTCAGTCCCTAAAAAGAGAATATGGAGTGACTAGGGTGAAGTTATGTATGAAAAATCTGAAAGTCATGAATTGAGTAGCTTATACTTTTTGCCTTAAAATTAAATGTCAAACCTTTTTGAAGTTGGGTGTTTTGCAAAATGAATATTAATATTTCAAAAGCAAATACTCCATCTTGATTAAACAATAAAATTTAAGCATTTGAGAAATAGGCTGAAATGAGTTTAAAATCAGATTTTGTTCTTCTAGGTACAAAAACACATAATGCGTCATGGTCTTTGGAATTGTGCAACTTCACAGACTAGAATGAGAATTTAAGGTGGGGTGGCTGGTAATAGTTCTGTACTGGCTGAATTGTTGCAGAACTAAAAAGTTAAGAAATGTGAGTACATAAAGCAGTGTTGATCCAAGGTGTCCAAACTACCATTTGATTAAGTTTTTAAAAAAGTCATTAGAATATATTTTTTCTATATAGTACTAAGAAAACAATTATCTGAATTTTTCTGTTTTCAGTGTTGATATGATGTTATATAGAGTCAATCATGAACAGCCCTTTTTTAAAAAATACTTGTTTCTGTGTAAGATTTTTATTGCCTTATTTTCCTCTTCAATTTTAGAAATATTTTGGGTTTCCAGAACTCATCTAAGATATGTTGCACATGGTCACTTGAACTAGCTGTATCAACATATTCAAGTTTAACATAATTAAGTCATTAAAATAAACCTTAGTGAAGAATTCAAATTATGTCTCAGGATAGGAATGTTATAATAGCTTGATAGAAACTTCTAAATAGTTTACTGTATTTTAGATCACTTGGACAATATAAATAATTCACATGTTTGGTTATAACTGAAAATAGCAGTGTGTGACATTTAGCACTTTTAACCCTGATTCCTTTTACACTTTCTACTGCATTGAAAATGGGAGGAGAACATATCAGTGTATATTTGCTATTCTGCTTCCTACTTTATGATTGAAACAATGTATCCCTCAAAGTAAGAGCTGGTGACCCTGGGTTAGTCATGGTCTAAAGGTGAATTGGTATGCTGTCTTTGGTTTCTTATATTTTGGTTTTTTGTTACCTTATTTAGCTTTCCATAAAGTAGCAATGGTTTACACATTTAGATATTATTTCTTTTCTAAGTGCTTGCCTAGTCATTATTGGATCAGTAGTTGATACAATTGCTATTTGATCATCCATATTTTTATCTATAATTTTTTATTGACGTGAATTCTGTGTCATTTTTGATGTCTAATTTGCCCCCAAAATTAAATGCTATGTTTATAGTAGGTCCAAAGTTCACAAGGCAGTTAGATATGACTTTAGATATTTTATTGCATCTTCCTATAGATTTTTAGTAATTTTTCCTCAACGGGGAATTTATTCCAAACCTATTTTGCATTTTGCCTTTGTACCTTTGTCAAAAATCAAATGATCTTATCAGTGTGGATCTATTTATTAGTTCTCCACTCTGTTCCATTGATCTCTTTGCTGATCCTATTCCAGTACCATATTATCTTGATTACTGTGACTTTTTAGTAAGTAATGAGTTCAAGTAATGTAATTCTTCCAACTTCGTTCTTTTTCAAGTATGCTTTGGGTATTCTGTTTACATTTCCATGTAAATTTTAGAATCCACTTAATGAATTCTGCAAAGAAAAAAAAACTTGATGAAATTATGACAGGAGTAGATCAGTTTGGGAAGAATTGAAAATTTAACATTAAGTTTTTAAGATCATGAACATGGTATATCTTTCCTTTCACTTAGGTTTTCTTAAATTTCTACCAACTGTGGTTTGCAGATCCATTTTGTATTCTGAGTGTCACTGAAAAACATGCTGAAGTAGGATAATCAATGCAGTTTTTAGTTTTTTGTCTCAAAGGAATGAGTGGGTTACAAAGATTTCCTGGTGCAGGCTTTTACTTGTCTTTGTACTTCCTAAGGCTGATTGTCTATGGTTGATCAAAAAGAATGTATCGAGCACACTTTCCAGGAGTGGTACACTAACTCATCAAAGTCTGTTGCATGCATTCCTTTGGTGTTTAGACCATAGACACTCCTTTAAATGAATAATTTCTGTCACCATGAGATTTACACTCCATAAATGTTAAAAATGATCCTCCGTTGATTAGTGTTTTGTTGAATATTTCATCATTTTCATGTGAATAAATTCCTACTCAAAACAATCCATCATTGTGCATAAGTCTAGAGGTGGAAACATGCAGGGCCCATTGTGCCAACATTTGGGTGGCAGTTACCTTCTGCCTTTGTTCTTTATTGGAGAATAATGGCATCTTTTAATTAGTCATTACCGTCCCTGATTCATTCATCCTCCCCATAGTTTCCTTTCCTCTTATCTCATTTTCCATCTTCCAGAAGGATTAGTACTATAACCTTAACATTGTACCTTTTGCAGCATGTATTGGCTTTTTTTTTTCATGTAAATGCTACATTCAAAAGTAAACTATACTTTGTATTGTTTATTCAACAGTACTATTAAATATTTAACAATGGGTTGAGGTCAAATGGTGATGACACAACATGTGGAAATACGGGACAGATGATGCATTAAGTGTTGAAATAAATTATTTCAACACATGGCGAGCCTTGCTATTTTTTGGACTACAATAGGAATATATGTATATATAATGAGGACTAATAGAGGAATGATTTAGAAGCAGACTTGGTCAATGTGTGCTTAATCTCCCATAAATAGTTACTCTTTAGTAATATAAAATTGTTAGTATATATAGGAGGTTCGTTTATTTGGTTTTCCAATGCATTAGATAAATGATTCTTCTGAACTGGTCTCAGTGTAATTTCCATGCAAATAAGGATATGAAAATAATCAACAGCAATCATGTGTTAATAGCTCACATGCTGGGCAGATGGAAACATAGTGTAGAAGAACCATTTAGTTGAGATCATTTTGGCTCCAAGACTTCTAATCTTTGCTTTAACAGAAAACATTGCTTTGGCCAGCCAGATGACACTACCATCACTGTCAACATTTTCTTTTTTGCCAGAGCACCAGATTTCCTAAAGCAACCTTTAGGCAGTGGTTCCTAACTTTTTCTTATTTACAGTCCCTCTGAGAAGCTATTGAAAGATATGAACCATCTCCCCAGAATAGTGCACAGACACAAATACATATATACTCATCCACACTTCTGCATTCATTTTCAAGGAGATCATAAACATTTTGAAATTCATGCATTGATCCTCTAAAGTTTCATGGACCCCAGATTAAGACCCCTGATTTTGAATAATCCAACCACTAGATAGTTGATTATTCTGCCAGTACACCCCATTTAGTCAACTTGCTTTTTATAATTAGAACCTTTCAGACCTCAGTCACAGTGTCCTCTCTGGAATAACTGCATAAAGTAGAATGTCTTACAAAGTTAACCAGTGTCACCATTACAGAAATTGTCAAATACACACACACACACACACACACACACGCAACACATACACACTCCCCATATGAATCTATTAATATATTGTTTTTAAACAATAGCTACTATGTATTGAGTACTTATTTCATACCAAACACATAAAACATACCATCTTTATTTTTCTTCCTTTTCAAGATAGGTGGTGGTATTATTATTATTATTATTATTAATTACCATTTCCTAGAATCTGCTACAAAAAATAGGACAATCCCAAGCCAGGCATATTTTATAGCCCAGTATTGAAGAAGGGATTGTACTTTAGGCTTTCCCAGGATTGATGAACAAAAGAAACAATTCTATAATTACTACTATATTTTAAACAACATACTTTACAGATAATATTTTTCTACTATTATCCATAAAATCTGAAGTTGAGGCACAGAAAATACGCTAATGCAAATAGCCCAGAGTCTTTTTGTAGCATAATTTTTAACATAATTTTAACAAATATTTATTAAACATTATATTCTCTAGACTCTGTGATAGAGATAGAGAAACAAATAAGATAAATCTAGTTGCAGCTTTCTTGGAAGTTTTGGGATAATGAAGAAGGGGGATAACAAATAAGTATGTAGAATAAAGTGTGATAAAGATGGCCAGGGCAGGTCTTCCTAATGAAGTGATTTTTAGCTGAGACCTCGTGTTTGAGGAGGGGTTAGTCAACAGAAGGTGGTGCTTGGAGAGATGGTGGAAGAGCATCTGTGAAGCCCAGGAGGCAAAAGAGGAATCATTTGAGTAAGCAAAAGAAGTTTGGTAATGACCAGAGCACTTATTTGAGAGGAAGAGTGGATGTTGAGGAGATGGGAGAAGCTGAGGATGCAGGTTATATAAGCTCTTGTAAAAACCTTGTGTTCATTTGTTCCAGAGGAAATCCATGGAAATATTATGTGTAGAGGGTCACATAAGCCATTTTCTACTCTCTGCCTGATAGCGATGGAGTTGGAAGGTCTAGCACTGGTGGAAGGCTACCTATTGGGATGGCATCTCAGCAGAACTCTATTGGTGTGACACTTGAGTTAAAGAGGGGGAAAGATTTAAGAGATGATTAAGAGGTAGAATTGATAGTTTCTGTTGATGGACTGGCTGTGGAGGATGAAGGAAAAGGAGAGGACAAAGGTGACGCTTTCTGGTATAAGTAAGTTGGTGGTGTCATTTCCTGTGATAATCAATAATGGAGTTTCTATTTGGGTCTTGTGTTTAAGGAACCTGTGGAATTCAAGAAATCTTGAGTGCCCTAAATATCCAAGGTTATCTTTGTGAATAATTCTGTTATGAGGAACACAAGTCAGTCTTTCTTGCTGACCTTGAAAACAACCAGATCTACCTAAATATGAGCAATTACCACCAGGAACACAAAGCACTTTGGGATGAATGACCCAAACAAACGAATATGAACAGATGGTTGTTTCATAAACCAATATCCAAAAAAACACCAAAACATATTTCCCTTTGTACTTTCTAAGCGCTGACTTTAAAAAATATCTGTAACTCAAGATATAAAACCTGCATGAGCACAGGATGAAAGGGGCCCAAGCATTCTTTCAGCATACACAATTGTGTGGAGATTTTTGTCTTGCGTAAACCGATCTTTATCTAGGATGTAGAGAGCAGAAGATGAGAAGTCCATCTCCAGTTACTTCTGACATTTATTCATATGAGAGCTATCCAGAAAGCAACCAGTCATTTTTGAGATCTGACAATTAAGTTTGTGAACTTGCTACCATGCTTGTACATTGGCATCACTGTACAAAGAACTCCTTAAGGTTTCATACCCTTGATATATCTGTATCTCACAGCTGTGTTCATGTCAATGTGTGGCAGTGCCTTGCTGAGTGGCATTTATTGTTGTGTGTTTTTCTGTGCTGTCGTGAGAATGGCAGAGCTTGAGTTAGAGCAATGAACAAACATTAAATTTCTTGTTCAACTTTGCAAAAGTAGAAGTGAAATCAGGGACATGTTAGTCCACATTTATAGAGATAATGCCATGAAGAAATGACAGTGTACAAATGCATTAAATGTTTTTCTGAGGAGAGAGAAAGCATCACTAATGAAGAGATGTCAGGGCGGCCAGTAACAAGCATAACTGACAAAAACATTGCAAAAATTCATTGAATTGTGCATAAAAATCATTGGCTGACTGTGACAATCATAGCAGAACAAGCAAACATCAATAGAGAAAGAGCTAGAAAAATTTTAACTGAAAATCTTGGCATGAGAAAGGTGTGTGCAAAAATGATCCTGGAGGAGCAAACTGATGAACAAAAGCAAAGGAGAGTCGAAGTTTGCCAAGACCTTTTGGAAAGGCAAGACGATATTTTGGGCCGTGTTATCACTGGTGATGAAACATGGGTGTACCAGTACAATCTTGAAACAAAGCGTTAAAGTGCACAATGGAAGTCAACCAATTCTCCATGACCACAAATGTTCCGTCAGTTCAAATCTAGAATCAAAACGATGTTGCTAACCATTTTTGATACCAGAGGGATTGTTCATTATGAATTTGTATCAACTGGACAAATAGTCAACCAAGTTTACTATTTGGAAGTGCTGAAAAGTCTGTGTGAAAAAGTTAGACAAAAACGACCTGAACTTTTTGCCAACAACTCATGGCTCTTGCATCATGCCAGTGTACCAGCTCACACAGCACTGTCTGTGAGGGAGTTTTTAGCCAGTAAACAAATAACTGTATTGGAACACTCTCCCAACTTACCTGATCTGGCCCCCACTGACTTTTTTTCTTTACCTGAAGATAAAGGAAATATTAAAAGGAAGACATTTTGATGACATTCAGAACATTAAGAGTCATAAGAGGACAGCTCTGATGGCCATTCCTGAAAGAGTTCCAAAATTGCTTTGAAGGGTAGACTAGGTGCTGGTGTCAGTGCATAGCTTCCCAATGGGAGCACTTCGAAGGTGACCAGAGTGATATTTAGCAATGAGATATATAGCACTTTTTCTACAATGAATTTGTGAACTTAATTGTCAGATCTCGGACAGCTGGATTTTTTCTGGACAGTCCTTGTATATTAAATAATATTTATTGTCTGTACAGAATTGAGTACAATTAAATGCCAATTACTAGTAAAACCATTAGATTAATGATTGATGGGGAATTATCATTTATGTGGTGTCAGAGAAACTAGATGACTTTCTAGTTTCAGGTGGAAACCACCAAATAGTGGTGGGAGCAGGGTGTCTTCACCCAAATTTGGAGGTTAATCTATCTATCACTATGGTGAGGCTATCAACTATAGGTGTGTCCTTTCCCAGCCAGGGAACTACCTGCCCCAAAACAAAAACAAAAACAAAAACAAACTCTAGGTACGTCCTGATTTAATGGAATGCAAAGAAATGACACCACCCACGATAAATTCTAGCCAAAATGTGTAAACGGAATCTAATCAAGATGTTAGCTCTAATTTCTCATTTACAGAATATTCAGGAAGTACACAATCTACACCACAGAGAAACAATCAGACAAATCCAGAAGGTGGGTCATTCTACAGAGTAACTGACCAAATCTCATCAACAGTGAGAGCCTATGGATAAATACTTTGCCTTTCTTCCTGAGAAAAATTTCAAGTTTTTCTGTGGGATTGAACAATCAGTCCCAGTAAAGGTGGCCATCTCAGAAATGCATCTTTGATGGGGTTCCCTGGTGGTGTAGTGGCTAGGCTTTGGGGGTCTCAATGCCAAGGCCTGGGTTCAGTTCCCAGCCAGGGAACTACCCTCCCCATCACAAAAAAAAAAGAAATGCATTTTTGTATTAACTCTCCTTTCCTTCTTCTCTGCCCTATCCCTCACCATTGACCCCTGAATCATCCTTTTCAGTGAAGAGCTTGGGTTTAAGCCTTCTTTCGGGGGGTTTCCCAGTGGTGTAGTGGGTAGGCTTCAGCACTTTCAACACTGTGGCCTGGGTTCAACTCTTAGCCAGGCCTCTCCCCCCACAAAAAAGCCTTCTTTCAGGTTTTGCTTTCTGGAGGACCTCACTAAGATGGAGAGGCAGTGACGTGCTGCCAAAGGGTTTAAGGAACCGATAAGGCCACTAGATTATATACAACACAGACTTTCTGGCTCAGGACAGGAATGAAAAGTAGATAAATTTGGTTTAATAAGGGGAGAAAATGATTCTAAGGCTGTAATCAATTAGCAATATCTGTTTTGAACATCATATGGAGCTATGTTTGTCAACCCTAGATAAAAGGCAAAGGTGATCAAAAATAAAATAGGGATAATTACATATACTAATAGAGGGAAGAAAAGGCCTTTAGTTTCAGGTGATTGAGACAGAATGATTTTTATGAGCCCTAGGCAATGCTCATAAGCATTTCCCCCATATCCTTATCATCTACCATTCTCATTCATGTCTCTGCAGCCTCCCTGGTCTCCAAGCTGCTCCTGTCTCACGCACTTGGCCGTCTGTTGCTCCTTTCACCTAAAAAGCTTTTACTTTAGATATGTGCATGGCTTGCTTCCTCTTTGGGTCTCTGCTAGATAATATGTAATAAAAATACAATAAATATATTTATAAGTGGGGCTATGGCTCACTTTGAAACCTAGTTTGTCCTGGAAAGAAAGACTGAATTCTTGTTTTTTCCCCCTTGATGGATTTTCAAAGGAAGCTGTTGGTTCAATGGCTATTTCAAATGATGGTGCCAAATAAGTTTTTTTTTTCTTTTCTCGGAGACTGGTTCTCAAAAAATAGCATTATGGACTCATGGATATTCATAAATTCAGTTATTTTGCCATCATCATAATTTTGGCCAGTGGAAGTCCCTTCAAGGTAGCCTCTGTTTCCTTTTCACATAATCCTGTTCATCTTGGAAACTATGTTTGCTTACTGGCACGAATTGTCCTAGACTGCCCTTATATCTTTGTTGCCCAAGCAGGGAATCAGCTTTTCTCTAAGAAGCCCCTCCCATTTTTAAATTGGGAGGTGGTATTAGAGGTCTAAATCTGGGTGCTAAGGATGCTCATTGCTACTGGAGTGACATTAGAAAATCTTTAGGAGATTTTAATGAGCAGTGCTAGTAAAACAAATCCTAAATTAAAAATAATAATTTCATATTGATATTTCCAATTTAGTTTTTTAAAAACAATAGCTTTATTGACGTATACTTCACCTATCATAAAATTCATTTTTTTGAAGTGTACAATTTAGTGGTTTGTAGCATGATCACAGAATTGTGCAAACATCACCATCATCTGCAAAGAAACCCTGTACCATCATCCACCACTTTCATTCCTCCTTCTCCTGGCCCTCAGCAACCACGAATCTATTTACTGTCTTCATGGATTTGCTTATTCTGGTAATTTCATATAAATGGAATCATACAATACATAGTCTCTTGTATCTGGATTTCTTCACTTAGCATAATGTTTTCAAGGTTCATCCACATTGCACTATGTATTGGTACTTCATTCCTTTTTATGGCTGAATAATATATCATGTATGAATATATATCACATTTTGCTTATCTATCCATCAGCTGATGAACATTTGGGTTGTCTCCACTTTTTAGCTATTATGAATAATAAAGCTATGAGCATACTCATGTAAGTTTTTGTGTGACAGATGTTTTCACTTACCTTGAGTATTTATACCTAAGAGTAGAATTACTGGATCAAATGGTAGCTCTATTTTTAACTCTTTGAGATACTACCAAATTGTAATCCAAACAATATTTTGAAAACTGATTATATTATTTTATATTCCACTAGCAATGTATAAGTGTTCTGATTTCTTCAAATTCTGTCAACACTTGTTACTGTCTTTTTTGATTATAGCCATCTTAATAGGTGTGAGGTGGTATCTTGTGTGTGTTTGTGTGTTTTAAAGTAATAAATTTTACTTGAAGCTAAACTCAAAAATTTTTGTAATGAGGAAACAAATGGCAACAACTTAGTACAAGAAGGTAGCTTATAGAACATGCAGCACAACGTAAATAATCCATTTCAGAAGGAAACATTTCCTAGGTAAAGTGAAAAACCATGATTACAAGAAAGCAGCTCCCCACCAGCGCAGAAACATTAAGTCGTGCAACTTAAGTCTTGCAACTAAAGCACTGGAGAGGGGAGGGGAGAAGAAGAGGATGGGGGAGACTTCAAAGCTGAAGGTCATTTGGTTTTGTGTCTGCTCTAGAGCATAATTCCTCAAGTCCTGCCTTCCCCTCTTTGTGGCTTTGGTTTACATTTTCCAATTCATGGTGCCATGAAAATATTGATTCCTTATATCATTAATAATTCACTTATGTTCCTTTTTCTATCTTATGCAGGATAGGATTTCAAAATCTTGGTTTTTTTTTTAATGTTACAAAAGATTTTAAAACTTAAAAAAATCTTTTCTCTTAGAATTTGTTTTTTAGATTTTGGCCTTCTTTGTTGATAGAAAGCTTTTTTCTCTTTTATTTTTTTCTTTTTCCAGGCTAGATTTGGAAAAGAGAAGAGAGAATTTACTGAAGCAGAAACACAGGAGAAGGGTAATGGTATCTCTCAGTAACTTTAAGGGAAATACAAAAACTTTTATTTCCCGGAGTACGAAACTAATATGTGTTAAAGCAGAACATTTGGAAAATATAGTAAAGGAGAAAATTGAAATCATGTGCTTTTTTACCACCCAGTGATAATGATTATTGATGCTTTGGTATATATCCATCCAGATTCTTTTCTATGTATAAAAGCAATGATTCAGAGGATCACTAATATCAGTCCAATAGGGCAGGCAGAACTTGGCCAAGAAATATACAGATATTCTGGAACTGCTTCTCAGTTTTCAGGATTCCTGCCAATATCCAAGAAGGCTGGTAGGAAGTAACAGGTTCAAGGCTCTCAGCCTTCGGATTGGGTTTTGTGCAGGGTTCCAGATCTGTTTGTCAACAAAGACGTAGGGACAGCACGAAGGGCCCCTGGGTCTGGGGAAATGGGCCGCTTGCCAAGCTCTGTAAGAATGGTTATGGCTGTGATGTGCCTCTTTTTCTTGTTAGGACTATCTCAAAGAAAGGGGATTGTCTTGGCCTCTGTAGTGCATTAGAGGCTCCAACCTTAAATTCTGAGGAAGAGAAAGGCAGACAGCCAAAACAGGGATTAACATTGTGCAGGTTGAAAATGAGTCTTATTTCTAATATATTACACATTTCTGGAAAAAAAAATCTTTAAACATATGTCTTAATATGGTGACTTTTTTTTCAGTTCAAGGTACTAGTGGGCTTAGTTGGATGTTTAAGCAAGTACCATAGAGATATGCTCACAGAGTGTATTACGTTAATGATTATTTTAAATGAAAGAAATTTACATTGTGTTATGGGAAGCAATTAGAGATATTTGAGGAATGTGTATTTTTGTTGCCCTTACAATAGTTAAATAGCTTTTAGCTTTCAGCCAAAGTGTTTTTTTTCCTCAGAAGGCTGTAATAAAATGTAAGCTATACACATCAGTAGAGCGCCTGGTCCAGTGGTGGGTGTTTAATAAATATTAAACACCAACAACAATCGTTGAAGTCTGCTATGTTATGTGTGCTCCAGAAAGGATTTCTTCAGCAGAACTATGGATTGAGGATAGCCTGGGGTTCCAAGAAGGAAAGACATAGAAACTGCCCACAGCCCAATCCCACACAGCAATGTGTCAGAACAAAAAGATTAGTATATGGCGGTAACTCCCGCAGTCCTCCTGGCACACTGAGCTGCCTTTGCTTGCTATTGGCCCTTTATGAATAAGGAGTGGAATCAGTCTGTGATAAGGCAACTGAGAAGTGCTGGCCTTTTGAAAGGGATAACCTGCGAATATGGTCTTGGGTTTTACTTACATATTTACATCCCTCCAGGTCTAGCTGCAACTTGAGAAGAAGTTGGAAATAAGGAGATAAGTATTCTTCGGCCCAAATGAAGGGCAGAAGTCAGTCTCCCCTCTGATCTGCAGTCTGGATCTCCTATCTGCTGGTTGAATCTCTAACGCATGTGGGACAAATGCGGATTGTGCAACAGAGGGCCCCTGTGTGCATCTGACAGGAGAAGTTTGTTCCTAGTGTCATAGTGTTGTTTTCATCTTGATAGACGAGCACAGTCTGGGTGAAATGCTGGGGGGAGGGCACCGGGGAAAGGAGAAACGCTCAGGTAGCTGAACAATGAAAGCTTACATGCTACGTGAACAGAAATGAAAGGGAGCACGCAGACGGCTCAGTGAAACCACTGGTTGGCGGAGGCAACTGAGAGAGTGGAGTGAGGATTTCAGGAAGAATAATGTTTGTGAAGGCTGACAATAATCAAGGGGCTCAGAAATGTGGACTGGAAAAGTGATGGAAAATACAATAATATCCCCATTAACCACAGTGCCATCACCATCAATCATCTTCCGTTCACGATGAGAATTCAAAACTCAAGAGAACCCTGTCTTGGCCTGTGTCTATACTTCATATTGAAGTATTTATTTTTGTCCTTGGTATTAGGAGATGCCACTGACGGCATTACTATTCATGTGTGTGAGTGGGGCTCAAAGCTGCCTGATTAATGACGCACAGTCCAATCCTGTCTAAGTACACATGTAGACAGGCTGTCTGTCACTGTTGGTGGCTTTCTCTCTTCATCTCTGGGACTGCATGAAATCTCAGTTAACAAAAATCTCCTCCAAGGATAGAAGTATGCAGTATCGATCTGTGGACTGCTATGGTTTCCCAGGATTCAGAGGATGTCCTGCATCACTAATTGTTGAGCTTTTACACACTCATCCTTCCCACTTTGCTTTTGTTGACCCTGCTTCTAATCAAGCCCCTTTGGCTTGTAGTGGGTGCAGCTGCTGTGGTTTCGTGCCCATGTCCAGGGGCAGAGATTCAATGAGCAGAGCTTAGATGTTGATGGAGGGACTATACTCTGGATCTTTGCTTTTGGCACTCTTGTGTTTCCACTGATGTTAATTATGGTCCATGGGTGATGCTGTGGAGACGGCTGGAGGAAGCAGGTGTGGGACAAGTTACTGTCATTCTTCCTTTGGAGAGATGCTTACCACGCAGAGGTTTACTTTAGTTGACTGCTTGGTGCCAAGTCTTGGTCCCTTTTGGGTGATGTCTACCATAAGGGAGTTTTTTGGATAAGTATCCTATTATTAATTATATTTTTAAGGCCACATGCATCTCTGAACAACAAATTGCCTAGGAAGTGGCATTTGCCTTCACTTCTTCCCAATGGATTTCTGAAGGTTTCCTCTGTGAGGATGACAACACCACCTTAGGCTTTGGATTACGTTTTTGGATTGGTATGATTTTGCATCATCTAGGACAAAATTCCAAACAATCACACGTATTTTCTTGGGTTTAAAAGTATGGTAGCTGAATATAAAGAAGTCTCTGAATGATTATATCAATGTTGCATGATACAGCCTTCTGTGCTGGCTTGGTTTTTAAGAGGATGCTGGGCAGAGTCTGATTCTGGCTTTTAGAAGTATGGTTTTGTCTAGCACACGGCACAAATAGACGTGCCCAAATTCAACTGGTGGCGGAGAGCAGATTTCATAGCTTCAGTAAAGTCTGCCACCAAACCTAACATGCTGGGTTCATCATTATTTTCAGAGTTTAGGGAAATTTGCTTGTCAAGATAGCTACTTGTTAAGAATCTGATATTAGAGTCTAAGTTAGGCTAACAAAGTACATTGTATTAGAGAAGCAAAAATAAAGTGGATCAGGGTTAAGTTTAATTTCAAGAATTAAGTTCTGTGGTTTTTGAGGATGGTCTCTGATACCACAGAACTTGACCTTCTTGCTTTATTGAGGAAAAAATAAAGCTTGTCTATAAGACAGATAGGACACTTGTATTCTTTACCATATTCCATATTCTACTTCTTTTTTTTTCTTTTAATTCATTTTTATTGTTAGATTATTGGGGTGACATCTGTTAGCAAGGATTACATAGGTTTCAGGCATACAATTCTACAGTGCATTGTCAGCTTGATGTATAATAAGTTCACCACCTAATGTGACTTCTCTTTCCATCACCTTATATTTAGCTTCCCCCCCTCCTCTCCCACCCCCTCCCCATATTCTACTTCTTGCCAAAACTCTCTTTTCCAAAGTTTATATGACTTGCTCAAAATAAAAATAAAGAGATATAGTATAGGTATATAGAAACATTTCTACTATTTACTAAGTAGAGTGGTAGATACAATGATTTATGGGTGTAAAATTATGAAAAGTACATATGTAATATGTGAAACAGTATATGTGGAAATGAGATGTCTTATACCTTATGAAATAAATTGCAATATTGGGGGATTAAGAAGGGATTTACTTTTCCACCTTTAGGTATTATTTGAATCTTCTCATTCGTGTATTAATTTCCTTTATTGTGCTTCACTTTATTGTGCTTTGTAGCTATTGCTTTTTTAATTAAATTTATTGGGGTGACATTGGTTAGTAAAATTATATAGGTCTCAAATGTGCGATTCTATATCATCTGTATATTGAATTGTATGTTTGCCTCTCAAAGTGAGTTCCATCACCAGATGTTTGATCCCCTTTACCCTCTTTTACCACCCCTCCAATGTATTAATTTTATGAAGACAGTTTCCAGCCCAAGTGAGTATGAGGGCCAGACTGCCACATGAGGTATGATCACCTTCTGTCCAGACTACAGCAAAAGTATCAGAGCAGCATTCAAATTCTGCCCTTACAGCAGAAAACCTTTGCCTACAGAGAGGTGTGAGGGGTCCCTGGCCTTTGTCAGACCGTGTCATCCTTCTGAGGCTCAGGGAGAGAGCCGAATGCCAGTTCTGAAGTCTCTTCCGAGAAATTGAAATGGTCCAACTCTGTCACCTCTCCCGCAACATCCCTCATCTTAGATGGTGGCAGTTCTGGGTCTGAAGATACCTTGAGTTCTTGTGAGAGATACAAAGGGTCCTGGATCAGGTCCCCAACTCCCCAAAGCAGTGAGCAGATGACCAGGCAAAGTCCACAGACACTGAAGCGGAGCCAGATGACCATCTCGCTCCAGGCCTTGTCCACTGGGACTGTACTGATTGACAAAAGTGGGCAGCACTGAGAGCTGGGGTTCCTCCAGAGCAGGATAATCAGGACATTCTCTGTGAAGGTACCTTGTCCACAGGCAGGCAGGTGCTGGGCTAGGCTGGGTCATCTGAAAGCCAGTGTAAGGGCAGGAGGACCCCTTTCTGAGAATGAGAATGAGAGCGATATCCCAGACGTAGACTTGCCTCAAGGCAACTTTTTCTTTGATTCGGGACTGTTGTAAACTTACCTGCCTATGGGGGTTGGGCAGGTGGAGTAAATGACTGCAGGAGCCTAGAAGTAATGTAATTGGGAGTAGGGGGGACTGTGGCCAACTGGAGTTCATACGCCTTGTGTAAAAGAAGGCAATCTTTCAGTTCCACTTATTGTTGTCAGGTAGGAGTGCAGGCCCAATGTGGCAGAAAGAAAAGGGTGGGGATTGTTGCAGCCACCCTGCAGAGATAGGATGGATCACCCCTCATCAATGCCAAATTTGGTTTGGTTATAAAGACTGATGATGTCACACATGCACACACACCAAGAGGATATAAAATATTTATTGTTTGCACAGTTGAGGTCTCTGGGGAAAGCAGATCTTAAATGCCTCGAGAAAACCAAAGAGCCTGGCTTGGGTTTTATTGTATTTTAGGGGTGGGGCTGGGTGAGGGTCTCTGCACCTGGGCCAGGACCTTATGCAGTTTGGATCTCCCACTGGCACCAAAGGAGGAACACCCAGGCTTTCTTATCAGCTTGCTTATATGTGGGCAGGAGGGGATGAGGGAAGGCTGGGCTTAAAAGCTGTCAATAGTCAAATGTCAAAAAATGGAGTCAGACACTTTATTAATAACTGTGCTGGTAGTATTAGTATTAATCATATCTAGGATTTATTGAGTGCTTACTTGACGGTAGGCCTATTCTTAGTGCTTTATGTGGTTTTTTATTATTTTGCAATTTTTAAATTGAGATAAAATTCATATAACCTAACATTTACTATTTTAAGTGTGTAATTCAATGGCTTTATTCACAGTGTGCAACCATCGCCACTAATTCCAGAACATTTCTATCACCCCAAAAGGAAACCCTGTCATACTTATTAACAACCTCTTCCTATTTCTACTTCTTACCCCCCGCCCCTGACAACTAGTCTTTCTGTCTCTCTACATATTTGCCTATTCTGGAAATTGCATATAAACAGAATCATACAATAAAAACAAAAAAACTCCAACAGTTCATGGCTTCTAAAACAGATGTTGACATTTCAGCCATGCCTACTTAACTAAGCATATCACATATGATTATGACCCAGAGACATTATATTGTATACAGTCTTTGGCACTCTGAAAGAATAAAATTGAAAATATAAATAATAGGTTTATTTACAGTTACAGCTTTTTGCTAAATCTGTACAATAAAGAAAACTCCCAAAGCAATAACAAAAGTGAAACAAAAAGCACAAGGAATAAAAAAATTCACAATTTTATTTAAAAGCTTTTATTGGTTTGCCACTACTACTGGGGGTGCCAAAAATGTATACACATTTTAAGAGATGTGATCTGTGTATTACTTTTCGAAGTTGAATTGAATTATCGTAGCAATGTGTAGTAAGATGTTTGCTCAAAAGTTGGCATTAATCCAATGAATGCTGACGTCACCATGCGACAGCCAGGACAGTCAAAGAAAATGGTGGAAGCACAATTGTCATTGGAGGAGTACAAGACAATTTGGAAGTGGAATTTGAAATTCGAGAATGTTATTTGAGTTTTCCCCATGTTTGCCTGACAACACCCCTTGATTTCTACCTGTGAGGGACCTTAAAAGATGTGGTGTACTGTAGGAAACCAGCTACACTGGTGGCACTTCGGGAAGAAATTAAAACAGCATGAGCAGTGATATAAGTGGACACTTTGGTCAGTGTTGCTCAAGCAGTAGTTCGCTGTAATCAGAAGTGTCTGGATGCTGACAGTAACCACTTTGAGCACCTCTTGTAATTGCAAACGTCAAACATGACTGTATTCATCTTTTGTTATTGGTATATATTGAGTATTACAATTTTAATACAGTTTTTTTCTTTCTTAAAATGTGTATATATATATTTTGGCACCCTCTGTATTAATCTACCACTGATAACAATTATTACTTACCTTTTATTGAATGCCTACTATCAAAAAAAGTTTTTTCTGGATTTTTTCCAAAATTTTTTTTTATTCAGGAAAGAATACTTAACATGAGATTTACCTTCTTAACCACTTTTTAAATTTTATTTTTTTCATTTTTTTATCATTTATCTTTATTTTTCAATCACATTTGACATACACTATTATATTGGTTTCAGGTTACAGCATAGTGATGAGACATTTATATAACCTACAAAATTCTTATTCTGATACATCTGGTTTCCCTCTGACACCATATGTAGTTATTACAATGTTATTGACTATATGCCCTGTGCTGCACTTTACATCCCTGTGACTATTTTGTGACTATGAATTTGGACTTCTTGATTTCCTTCCTTTTTTTCAAGCCCACCCCTCCCACCCTCTTCCCATCACCCCAGCCAATCTAGTACCCATCTGACGTCACCCATAGTTATTGCAAAACTATCGACTATATTCCCATGTTACACCCTATGTCCCCATAACTATTACTTTGTGCTACCAAATTGAATTTTCCAATCTCTTCCCTTTATTTTACCCCCTCCCCCAACCTTCCTCCCATCTGGCAACATACCAAATGTTTTCTGTATCTATTAATCTGTTCCTGTTCTACTTGTTTATATTCTTTTTTGGATTTCACCTATAAGGAAAGTCAACTTGCATCTGTCTTCCTCTGTTTGATACTCCAGTCAGTGCAATACCCTTCATGTCTTTTGATTGGAGTTTTTAATCCATTTAAATTAAAGATTATTGTTGATGTGTACCTATTGCCAGTTTATTGTTCATAATTTTGCTTTTTTTTTTTTTCCATCTTAAAGCAGTCCCTCTAACATTCCTTGTAATACTGGTCTTTAGCTTTTTCTTGTCTGAGAAGTTCTTTCTTTGTACCTTCGATTTTGAATGATAGCCTTGCTGGGTAGAGTAACCTCGGTTTAGATCCTTGCTTTTCATCACATAGAATATTTTCTGCCACTTTCTTCTGGCCTGTAAAGTTTCTGTTGAAAAATCAGCTGACAGTCTTATGGGAGCTCCCTTATAAGTAATGAGTTGCTTTTCTCTTGCTGCTTTTAGTATTGTCTCTTTGTCTTTAGCCTTTACCATTTTAATTATAATGTGTCTTGGGGTGGACCTATTTGGGTTTATTTTGTTTGGAACTCTCTGTACTTCCTCGGCTTTTATCTCTGTTTTTTTTTGCTAGGTTAAGCATATTTTCAGTCATTACTTCTTCAAATAGGTTATCAATTCCTTGCTTTCTCTCTTCTTCTGGTACTCCCATGATGCAAATGCTGTTGCGCTTGATGTCCCAGAGGCCCCTTAAACTAACCTCATTTTTTTTTCTGCCTGCCTGGATGTTTTCTGCTACCTTGTCATCCAATTCACTGATTTGATCCTCTGCTCCATCTAATCTGCTGGTGATTCCTTCTATTACATTCTGAATTTCAGTTATGGTATTCTTCATTTCTGACTGGTCCTTTTCTATGGTTTCTATGTCCTTCTTTATCCTTTCTATCTCTTTTTTGAAGTTTTCACTAAGTTTCTTGCACATCCTTAAAATCATCATTTTGAGCTGTGTATCTGATAGGTTGCTTGTCCCCATCTTTGTTTAGTTCTCCTGGAATTTTTCTGCTGTTCCTTTATTTGAGATGTACTTTTTGTTTCCTCCTTTTGACTACCTGTCTGCATTTGCTTCTATGTATTAGGTAGATCTGCTACATCTCCCAGTATTGGTTGATAGCCTTATGTAGTAGGTGCCCTCTGGGGTTCTAGCACTGTCTCCCTGGTCACCTATGCTGGGTGCTCCTGTAGATTCTGTTTTGGTGCCAGTGCTGTGATTAGAGCTACTTAGTAAAAGTCTCAAAGCACACCAATGCCGGTCACCGCCAGCCTGGGGCCTGCGGACTTAAATAGTTATCTAAGGAAGATTGCAATGTGGGTGGGGCTGGCTGCTAACTGGAGAAAATGCCTCTGGCATTGGTGGAGCTGGGTGAGGTGAGATCCCAGTGAGTCAACAGGGTGGAGTTAGTGAAGCTCAACAGATCAATCAGGTTCAGATTTGGCCGTATGGGGGCGTGTGCAACACAGGAAAGATGGTGCCCACTAGCTCGCTGCATGGGAGGAGGACACACCCAGGAAAAATGGCGGCAGTTTTCCAGTCCTTGCTGTAAAGCCATAGACCTCAGCCTGCCCCCCCGTAGGCCTCCAACGCCCACTGAGTCACCATCCCTCTGACAGAGCCCAGGGTGAGTACCTGTGAGTTACTGAGTCTGCATAGGCACTTTAAGAGGACATCTGGGTTTCCTGGAGCCTTCCTTCCCAACCGGATAGTTGAAGTCCCCACTGTTTTTCACAGTCAGATGTTGTGGGGTTCCTCTTCCCAGCACCAGTGCTCTGGGCTAGGGAGCCTGGTATGGGGCTGGGGCCTCTTGCTCCTCTGGAGAGAACCTTTATGGCTGAGATATCCTTCCTGATTCTCTACCGCCACCAGAGGTTTGGCTCCTTTCATGCTTGTGCCCCTCCTACCAGTCTCGCCATAGCCTCCTTTTTTTGTATCTTTAGTTATAAAGCTTCTGTTCAACTATTCAGATGGTTCTTCATGTTGGTTGTTCAGTAATTTAGTTCTAATTTTAATGTGTTTACAGAATGCAGCAGGCACAGTATTTCCCTATTCTGCCATCTTGGATCTCTCCCCACTCTTAACAAATTTTTAAGTATGCAATATATTATTGTTGACTATAGGTTCGTTGTTGTACAGCAGATCTCTAGAGCTTATTTATTCTGCTTGACTAAAACTTTATGCCTGTCGATTAATTACTCCTCACTTCCCTCTCCCCCCCACTTCCTGTCAACCACCATTCTGCTCCTTGATTCTATGATTTTTGTCATTTTAGATACTTCATGTAAGTAGAATCATGTACTATTTGTCTTTCTGTGACTGGTTTATTATACTTAATATCATGTCCTCAAAGTTCATCCATGTTGTTGCATATTGCAGAATTTTTCTCTTTTCTTAAGGCTAACTAGTATTCTATTGTATGTATATACCATAGTTTCTTTATCCATCTGTTTGATAGACATTTAGATTGTTTCTACATCTTGGCTATTGTGAATAGTACTGCAATGAACATAAGAGTGCTAATATTTCTTTGAGATCCTGATTTCAATTCTTTTGGGTAAATACCTAGAAGTAGAATTATTGGATCATATGGTAGTTGTATTTTTAATTTTTTGAGGAACTTCTATAATGTTTTCCATAGCAACTTCACTGTTTTGCATTCCCACCGATAGTGTACCAAAGTTCTAATTTCTCCACATCTTCACTAGTTATTTTTTGTTTTGTTTTGTTTTGTTTTTATAATAGTCATCCTGACAGTTGTAATATCTCATTATGGTTTTGATTTGCATTTTCCTGATGATTAGTGACACTGAGCATTTTTTTATGTACCTATTGGCTATTAGTGTGTCTTCTTTGAAGAAATAACTATGTAAGCTCGTGGTCCAATTTTTAATTGGGTTATTAATTTTTTGTAGAAATTCTTTATGTATTTTGTATATTAATTCCTTATCAGATAGATGGTTTGCAAATATTTTTCCCATCCTGTATGTTGGCTTTTGCTCTGTTGATGGTTTTCTTTACTTATATGAAAAGAAGCTTGATATAGTTCAACTTGTTTGATTTTTTGTTGTTGTTGCCTGTATGTTTGGTGTCAAATCATTGCCAAGACCAATGTCATGAAGACATTCCCCTTTTTCTAGGAGTCTTATAGTTTTGGGTCTTATGTTTGCCTTTAATCTATTTTGAGTTGATTTTTTGCATGTGGTATAAGACAGTGGTATAATTTCATTCTTTTGCAAGTGGATATTTCAACACCATTTTTTGAAGAATCTGTCAGTTGACCATATATGAATGAATTTGTTTCTGGGCTCACTGCTCTACTCAATTGGTCTATATGTCTGTCTTTATGCTAGTACCAACACTGTATTTTATCATATATTTTGAAATCAGAAAGTGTGATACCTTCAGCTTTGGTGGTCTTTCTCAAGATTGATTTGGCTGTCTGTGGTATTTTTTGGGTCCATATAAATTGCAGAATTGTTTTTTCTGTTTCTGTAAAAAATGCCATTGGGATTTTGATAGGGATTGCATTGAATATGTAGACTGTTTTGTATATTATGGACAGTTTAACAATATTAAGTCCATATATTATTCTAAATGCTTTACCTATAATAATATTAAAAATTTTTTAAATTCTGATGTTTACTGTTTAGATAAACTGTCTTAGAGTTTATTAGGATTTATAGAAAAATTGTAAAGATTGTACAGAAAGTTCCATATACCATGCATTCAATTTCCTCTGTTATTTTTAACATTTTACATTAGTACTGTACATTGGTCATAATTAGTGAATCTGTATTATACATTATTGTTAATAAAGAGAATCCTAGCATCTTTTAAGACTTGTATGCATTCAAACTCCTTGGGGTCTGTAAAAAGGAGGAATAGAGAAGATCCAGAGAGTCTTTGCCATTTGCTCTTCCTACTAGCTTCCCCAAACAGAACCCTAACTCTCAGAATTTTTATAAGTCATTCCCAAAATGTTCTAAGAATATGCTCTATTAATGTTTACAGCTATTCTAAAAAGTTGTAAAATCTTAGAATATCAAGTTTATTTGCAATGAACTCTACTGAGAAATTGTTTTAAAATAACAACCAGCAGCTTTCCTTTGTATTAATTGGCTATATTCACATGGAGGCAATAATTAAGCAATTTGTGATTGGTTTTATGAAGTAGTACTTTCTAAAGTGCATTTTGCTCCAAGGAGAATGTGATACATATGTCATATATTTGATCTTTAGAGATTTTGGGAAAATAACAGACTTTCCAGAATTGGAACATGGTACTTACATCAATGACAGGTCAGACTGAAAATACACCCTTTGGAACTATGACCCAGCTCCCTGCTGTCATCCCCTTCTCCCAACTAATGTGAAATGTTTTAAAAAGGAAACCAGCCAATTGAAAATAGTCCTGGGAGATTAAATCTAACCTTGCAGGAACCTGGAAAACTGCCCTCTAGTGGAGTTTATTGAAATTTAGGCCTGGAGGATTCTGGCTGAGCTCTGCCTTAGGGTCAGCGGATGGGTAAAATTCCATATATGTTCTTAGATTTCTCTAAAGCAGTGATGGGAATGGCAATTTAAAGTGTAAAGATAGAATTCATATGTACCCTAAGATACATTTATCATTTTATTCTTTTTTATTATCAGCTCATGTTAGTAAGGCCTGTGTTTTCAAGGTAGCTGTAAGTGTGTAAAAAAGATGTTATAAGCAAAAATAAAATTAATAAAAAAAAAAAAGAGAAAGAAAAAAGTGTAGGCAGAGTAATTAAACCTGTGAAGAATAGAGGCATGGTCATGTACTATAGGTTGACTGTTTTTGGTGTTTGATTTTTACTGTGACTTTGAGAAAAACGGCAACATCTATAAATTTAAACTTAAAAGGTTGTTTTCTGTATAATTATGTTCCTGTGTGGACAGCTTGGAAATATTCAGATGATTCCGTGGATTTATCCTGACAAGGCAGAAATATGTATTGCAGCATGAGGGGAAATCAGTGGTCTCTACCTCATGTGTCAGTGAGTAATTATCTCTTACAGGGTTTGATTTGAGCACTGTTGACAGGATGGATAATATTGAATGAGGGAGCACCAGAGATGATCTTCTGCATTCTAAATATTCATTTTCTAGCCAACATTCCACCATTGAGATGTGTATCTTCATCTCTACATACTTCTAGTCAACAGTTCTTTGTTAAAATCTAATACATTATCAATGAATCTTTTAATTACCAACAAACAGCCTAATGCAATCTTTCTCCATTGGTGGGCCATTTGCATCACCTGGAGGGTCTATTAAAAACGCTGATTCTGACCAGTTTGGACTGGGTGGGAAGATAGTTGAGCCAGGGTAATTCTTATACCCATTGAAGTTGTAGAATCACTGAAATAAGTTGAGAGTCTTCTGAGAACAAAACTTCTTAAAATACAGAGTAGCACCTGAGGAAGATGAAAGCATATGCCAGCATGAAGGTGAATCAGAGACGTGGTGTATGGGAAATACCAAAGCTGAGCTTTGGCCTCTTTAAGGTTCTGCCCAGGGCCAGACCCTAGAAGAGTTAGTGTTGCGGTCTCTCTGGTTAGTGACTGTATGACTAATCTCCTGGATCAGGAGAATGGGAGGCATGAAAACCTTCCTTTGGAGATGTCAGTGCTATCCCACAAGAATGCATGAAAAACAAAGAATTCTCAGAGATAAACTCCCTTAACTTAACTGAACCCCTAGGGGTAGGCTTCTCATTTGTGCTGGCCTCAGTGACATGTGGTGCAGATCCAGATATGTCCTGGGTCTTGTGATCACAGTCTTTCTTTTGAAAACAGTTGCTGACAATCTGTCACTCCTTTGTGTTAGAGCTCAGCCCGTTTGAAAATTCAGGGTATCAGCTGCTGTTGCTGTAGGTCCATTTCTGTTTTCCAGCAGGTGGGTGTGTCTGCTTCTTTCCTTTCATCTTCATCCAGGCTTTCTTCTTTCAAGCACTTTCCGGTTTGTCAAGCCAAGTATGCCTGTCATGTTGGAACCCAGCCCTGGGACACTCACCAACTTCTCTTTGTGTTAGTGTCTCCCTTGACTATGTTTCCACTCTTCCTTATCTTCCTAAAGCCTACTAGCCCACTCACATGGTCAGATATGTCTCCTATTCTCTTTATTGTGGGTGCTCAAAAACTGCCAATTAACCTTGTAGCCTCACCTCTTCTGTGTGCGCTTCATCTAGACCTGCCTTGTGCTTTCCCTCTGAGTCACCTTGGCTGTTCCTTCTCTCTTCTTTCCATTATTTTCTATACCAAGTCATACTAAATGCTTCAAAAGCTACACTGAACTGAAATGTTAGCACTCAGTAGAGAGTGGGATTCAGACCCAGGCTGCGGTAGGAATCCTCTCTTTACTAGTTATTGGTAGCTCTGAAAACAATAACTGTGTCATAGAGTTGTGAACAACTAATTAGCTAAAATAGAAAAATGCCAAGCACAGCACATGTAACAATATATGTTCAATACATGTTAGCAGATACTGTTCATAATATTTTTGTATGAAAACTTTCCCTCCTACTGTAGCCCACAATGCTTTTACTTCCATTGTACTTTTGTAGATTTTCTTGGGTTTGGGGTCTCAGAAGAAGTAGGAGGCCTGGATATACTGTTCTTAACCATGTGACCCAAGCGTAAAGAGACTTGTGAGCAGCAGGAAGTGCTGTGCCCTACAAGCATGCTACCTGCTGCCTACTCGTAGGCAGAGGTTTCTCTCAGGACCAGACCCCTGTTGTCTTTGCCTGAGTGTTCTGATGGTTCCCATTTGAAGCATAGGCCATCCCCAGAGGATTTGCTTGCTGGAAAACATATGTTTTCTCGTATGGAGTTAAAACCTTGGAGTCCCAACTGGATCAGCTCAGAATATCCTAGGTAAGTCATACCAGTGGGACCATGGAACCTCCACCATGTTATGGGTTTTTGCTGTGTCCCGGCTCTGGTGCCAACACAGTTTTCCAGCCTCTTGATAGGCTATTCCCTTTGCTAGTTTCTGCTATTCTGCACAAGGATTTTGTAGCTTGAGGAGCTTGTGGAGAATGATGCCCCTGGCTTAATCTCTGAGGCCCCAGGAATGAGTTTCTGGTATAGTCTCCTCTTCCTTTCTTTTTGAACTTCCATACTACATTGTGAACATAAACATCCTAAAGCTAGGAATCTCTGATTTCAGCCTACAATCCACAGTCTCTCACATATATTCTAACTCAGGTTCTCAAATTGCTACCACACAGGGGAGCTTTTCCATGAACTTTTGCTATGTCCTACTCTGTCTGCACTCTCTCTATTAAAAGTTATTTTTGAGAACCCCTTTAAGAATGTTGAGAAAGACCACAGATTGATTAGAAGTCTTTGATAGAAAGAAAAAAAATTTTGTTTTCCAACTTTATTGAGATAAGATTGATATAATGTTTTGTAAATTTAAGGTGTACAACATGATGATTTCATATGTATGAGGGCTGTCCAGAAAAAATCCAGCCATAAATGCCTCTATTTTTCATATTACATGGCTGGATATGTAGGATGACATGGACAGCCCTTGTATGTATTATGAAATGATTGCCACAATAAGGTTAGTTTCCACCCCCATCTCCTCACATTATTACGTGTGTGTGTGTGTGTGTGTGTGTGGTGAGAACATTTAATATTTACTCTCTTAGCAACTTTCAAGTAGATAGTACAGTATTATTAACTATAGTCACCATGCTGTACATTCAATCCCCAGAACTTATTCATCTTATAAATGGAAGTTTGTCCCCTTTGACCAGCATCTCCTCATTTCTCCC
Source organism: Lyroderma lyra (assembly GCA_004026885.1). Lineage (NCBI taxonomy): Eukaryota > Metazoa > Chordata > Mammalia > Chiroptera > Megadermatidae > Lyroderma > Lyroderma lyra. Next base: position 41,893 of record PVJL010008023.1, read on the forward strand.
ACCCACACCCAGCCCCTGGAAATCATCATTCTACTATGAGTTTAGCTTTTTCAGGTTCTGCAAATAAGAGAGAGCATACAGCATTTGTCTTTCTCTGACTTTAGCGTAGTGTCCTTAAGGTCCATCCATGTTGTTGCAAATGGCAGGATTTCTTTTTTTGTGGCTGAATAATATTCCTCTGTGTGGTGTGTGTGTGTGTGTGTGTGTGTGTGTGTGTGTGTGTGTATGACAATAAATTTCATGAACTCATCCTGAAAAAAAGTGCTACATACCTCATTGCTGAATATCACTATGGTCATCTTTGAAGTACTCCCCTTGGGAAGCTATGCACTGATGCCAGTGCCTAGTCCACTTTTCAAAGCAATTTTGGAGTGCTTTTTCTGGAGTAACCATTAGAGCTGTCAGTGTTCAATTAAGTTCATGAACGTCCATTTATGTTGGTGGCACTGTACAAAGAACTTGGTAAGGTGTAATAACCTTACTAAGGCTATGGACTGCCCATAAAGTATCTAGCCACATAATATGAAAAATAGAGGCATTTATGACTTTTTTTTTCTGGACAGCTCTCGTATGTATATTATATCTTCTTTATCCATTCACGTCTTATTGGACACTTAGGTTGTTTACATGTCTTGGCCATTGTGAATAATGCTGTAGCGAACATGGGAGTACAGATACCTCTTCAAAAATCCTTATTTCATTTCCTTTGAATATATACCTAGAAGTGGGATTGCTGGATCACATGGTAGCTCTATTTTTAATATTTTGAGGAACCTCCATACTGTCTTCCATAGTGGCCGCACCAACTCACAATTCCTCCAACATTGTACCAGTGTGCCTTTTTCTCTACATCCTTGCCAACACTTAATATCTTTTGTCTTTTTGATGACAACCATTCTTAACAGGTGTGAGGTGATATCGTCTTAGGATTTCGATTTGCATTGTTCTGATTATTAGTGGTGTTGAACAGCTTTTCATATATTTTTTGGCCATTTATAGGTCTTCCTTGGAAAAATATCTGCCCATTTTTATAAGATTTTTTTTTTTTTTGCTATTGAGCTGTGTGAGTTTCTTATATATTTTGGATGTTAACTCCTTATCAGTAGATGGTTTGCAAATAGTTTCTGCAATTTCATAGGCTGTCTTTTCATTTTGTTGATTGTTTCTTCTCCTGTGCTAAAGCTTTTTTTTTTTTTTCCTTTTTGGTATGTGGGTAGCTCCCTGGCTGGGAATCGAACCCAGGCTGCAGTGCCGACAGCGCCAGCGCCGAAGCCTTAAGCCACTACACCACCAGGGAACTCCCTGAAGCTTTTTTTAGTCTGAAGTAGTCCTACTTGTTGAAATTGACCCCCACACACATAGTTAACTAATATTTGACAATAGAGCCAAGAATATTCAGTGGGTTGAGAATAGTCTCTTTAATAAATGGTATGGGAAAGCTGGATAACCACATGCAGAAGAATAAAATTGGATGCTGATTTTATACCACTCACAACAATGAACTCAAAATGGATGAAAGACTTAAACATAAGACCCAAAACCATAAAACTCCTAGAAGAAAACAAAACTGTTTGACATTAGTCTTTGCAATGGTATTTAGGATATTACACCAAAAGCACAAGCAAAAGGAGCAAAAATAGATAAGAAAAATATTTCTCCGAATATTAATTAAAATATTAATCTGCCAGCGTAGACAATCTAGGCCTTGTCTGTCTACTTAGTCCTCCCGAATAGTCCAGGTGAGCGGATAAAAATATCTTAAAGCCAATCAACCAACCAAATAAACAAACAAAAAAATCTAGCCTCCCCCAAAATTCCTAAAACTGTCCTAAAGCCAAAAAGACACACCCTCCCCTTGTTCTACTCTCCCAGACTCTATTCACCCATTCTTGGACTATGGTTTCGTTAACTTCCCTGTTTTATTTTCTGGCCCATCACTGCGATGGATCCTTGTGTTTCTGGCCACCTCTCAAACTCCACCTCTCCTCAGGACCCTCAACAACTTACAGTTTGTGCTTCATTTGACACAGAGTACATACTTTTTTTTTTTAAAGTAAGATTGTATGCATTGTGAAGGTGCAGCAGCTTATACTCTCGATAGAAGGTAGCATGACTGTTTCCTAAAATGCAACTGTTGAATAAAAATGTATTGACTGGTTATTGATTTTTTGTCTTATTATACTTCACAATTTTCCTGCTTGCCAAGTCCTGTTTCTAGCCAACGCAGGATCATGTGTGGCACCTGGGAACAATGATGGCACAGAGAACTAAAACCTAGAGATAATCCTAGAAACTCATTTAGAACAAAGGTTTAATTATCCCCCTATCAGCTGAGCCTTTTATCTGAGCTAAAATGCAATAAGCATCAGATAGGTGAGTTTCATTTGCTCTGCTTGCTTTGGGTATGTGACTGTCATAAGGAATGCAAGTCAGAGTGCAGGTGAAGCACAGTATTTGCACAGGATAGGTAGGTTTTGTTTAGTTAAGTTGGCCAAAGAGCAATGCATGTTAAGTGAATCATTGAACAAGTGTTTGACTTTTCTATGTGGGGAAACAAGCATCTCATAATTTCTTTCATGATAGACTAGAACTAGTCTAGGAATGATACCTTCTAGTGCCTAATTTTCCTTATTTATAAAGCAAAAGACTAAGTGGTTCTGTCTTTGGAGGTGGAGATGGCCAAGTGCTGGGGGGCAGGGGGAATAGAAATAGGAAAGGGGGTGGGGACTTCCCAGTGTGGCCTTTTATTGCTGACAGGTGGGTGAGCTTTTTCTTTCTCTTAGTCCTTACTACCTTCCACTGCTTGAGGGTCAACAGCCAGAGGAACCTGGTGATTAGCAGTAAAGTCTGATGGCATGCCAAAAAGATATCATTTCTACCTCCCGGAAACTTTTTGAATCCATCCATCTCTCTCCATCTTAACCACCTTTTCCCAACTGTGAGTTTATAATAAAAATATTTAACAACTAGTATGGCACAAGGCACTGACCTTCCAGGATGGAAGCTGGTGATAACAATCAAAACTGTCATACTGATTAGCTCGGCTCTTCGGCTCTTCGGAATCTAAGGCCCAACTGCCTCTGGCCTGAACCCTGTAAGGGCCTCTTAGGTGTACCCTTTAGTGTGCCACAATCCACTGCACAATAGCCAGAGTGGTGTTTTTCAAGTGCAAATCTTGTTTGGTCTCCTTCCCCCTCACTTCTTAAAACCCTTCCTTGGCCCTCCATAGCTACTAAGATAAAGAGAACTTCCTTAACCTTTGAAGTCTTACATAATTTGTTCCCTATCTCCTTTTAATATAATTGACAGTCTATTTCCCACACCAAGCTGTAGGCTTAATGAGAGGAGGACTATATTTGTTTTTCCCTACAATTGTTTCCTCAGTGACTACCTAGCATAGTGTCTGACACAGAGCAGGAGTGCATTAGATATTCTTAGAATGAGTAAGTCATGAAACAACCCCAACTTTTCCAACATGTATCTTCATATCTAGTCCAGGATTTTTATTATATATACATGTGAATGTGTTTTTAATCAATGGTTTTAGAGGATATACTTATTCATATTTCTTACATTGTTGAACAATAACAGCATTCTACTAATGGTGGGTGTCAGATGTCTGCGCTATTCTAGGCTGCCCTCTGCCCTTCCTCTCCCCAGCCACCCATGTGGTACAAGAGTTCTGTTTTCCAAACGATTCTTCCAGTTTATCCCTACTATCCAGTCGCTGGCTACGCTTTGGTTCAGGTCTTACCCTTTTTTGAAGTTACTTCCAACCTGATCTCCTTATCTTCTTTCTTATTCTCCTCAGTCCATCTTCTGCAGAGCTGCTAGGGGTAATTTTCTAAAACCCACACCTAGTCACATCTTTCTCTTGCTATAAAATCCTTTAGGGTGTCCCACAGAGGATCAAGTCTTAGTGTAACATATAAAACCCTTCACAATTTGGGATCTATCTACTCTTTGAGACCGTGTTTATTAAATAAATAGCTATTGAACACCTACTGTATGAGAGGGGTCCTATTGGAAATACGACAGTAAATGAGGTAGTATTTCTTTGCCCTTATCGAAAATACTGTCTAATGGTGGATTCATCCCTTGGAACAAACATACACTAGCTACTATTTGTGGATCCCAGAATCTGCCACACCCTCATATTTCTTTGCTATGACTGGGGTGATCCTTCTGTTTCTTACCTCTACCCACATTTACCTGACAAGCATCTTCATTTTTTAGGATTTACTTTAAGAAGCATTTGTATTGGGACACTTTGTCTGATCACCTCCTATACCCTAAGAAGGATATACTCTTCTTCCATTGTCAGTCTTCTATCACTCTTATATTTCTTTATCTTTCTTCACACTAGTCTATAAACTCCACATACCATGATATTTTGTTTTAGTCATTATCTCTCCAGAGAAAAGAAGGGTACATGTTAAATAGTAAGTAGGCATTCAGTAGTACTTATTGACTAAGAAAATGTTTTCTTGGAATGTGAGACCCAAGAAGATACAGTATATACTTAATTGGTTCTTCTGTGCCAAACAGATTTTAAGATCTTAAGAAATCATAATTTAATATAGTAATTTGTTGCTGTATTTTAAAATTTAGTATATTTTAACATTTAGAGCTCCATTTAATCCAATACCTTTTGTTTAAGTGGAATCTAATGGTAAACTGACCCCTTATAAAGGGGTCAACTATGATAATTAAATTGTATACCTTGAATGATATATACACAGCTATGAAAAATCTCAGCAGTAAAAATTTTCATTTGACCCTTTCCTGCTTTGATTTATGATGGACTTTGGCATTGTCTGATAAGGTAAACATTGATATGATTTGCTCCTGGAATTCGCCAGACTTTCTTTCTATTGATGGGGATAGACATTTTCATAATTTATTCTCAAGCTATGTCTCTCAGCCATCTCTTTTTCCCCAGGACACCTATTTTCATTTCTATCTCTTGGTTATCCTGAAGCATAAAGTTAACATTAACTACTTCCTGTGACAGCAGACCCTGGTTAGAGCTCTCTGGGGCCTGAGGATTCCAGGGGAGGGTTGTTTGAGATGAGACCCTTAGGGATTGGTCTTGTCAATGCACAAATATTTATTAAGCACCTGCTCTGTGTCCCATTCTCCAGTGAGGTGCAATTATTTCTGTCTTAGTCACCACTGTATTTTCAATACCTAATAAATGCTTGATGGGTATTTTTTGAATGAATAAGTTTTTGGAAAATACACAGCCTGTTCTTGGAGGGGTTGGGAAGAAGAGGAGGGAGAGAACTATCGATTTTGCTCCTATTATTGCCAGGCCCTGTGTTCACACTTTTCACACATTGTAAGTTTTACAAAAGCCCTTTGATGTACATGTGCTTATTTTATTTTCCATGCATCCTTTGTTTTCCCAATCGCAGAGCTAAAGAATATCTTTATCATTGTGTTTCTAGCTCAGTACTTAAGCTGTCTCTATCGTCAGACCTTACTTAGCTCTTTTTCTTTTTCAAATTTAGGGAAATTATCATTATTTTTAAAATTAAATTTATTGGGTGATATTGGCTTGACCTTAGCTCTTCTAAAACCCCCTCAGTTATTATGGAAAATGTCTGGGGGGTATTCCATATGTACTCATGAACTCATGAAAATAGCCTTTGCATTTACCACTACCCTTCAATTTGTTACATTGTGTCTACCTTGTTTTTTTTCTTTTAAACTTTTCTGGTCTGCTGCTGTGGATGTTTCTGCCTGTCTATGTCTCCCGGGGTTGGGCTGCACAATAAACTATGACACTGAAGCTGCTGTACTGTCACATCATGACCTATTTTGTCCACAGATGCAGCAGTGTCAAGGATCTGTGAGAAAAACAACCTCGTGCAGATTATCTTTCTCCAAGAGAGGACAAAGCATGTGGAGGGGAAGGGCTGATGTGGTCAGGGCCCTCATCTGATGTGCTCTCACATGTGGGGTGGATACCAGAGACATGGAGATCGCTGCTATGCTGCTGGTGGAGGGAATGCTGCTGGAACTTCAGGCTAGACAGTCCACTGTCTGGCTCAGTCCATCTGATAATAATAGTTGCTGTTAAGATAAATCTTCCAACCCAGTAAGAGAAGGAGAGAGGTAGGAGGGGTTTGGGATTTTATGGGAAATGCCCCTGGGGGAACGAGTAGTGTGTCCTTCTTTGCAGAGCCCACCAAGGTTTAACCGGGGGAGGGTATGACAAAAACAAAGAAATTAACCCGGTAAATATGGTTAGTAGCCTCTTTCTCTTCCCTCATCTTTGAAGGAGGAAGTGCCCTCTTTGCTTCAACAGTCTTCTGGGCTTGGGATTTTGTTCTCGTTAGTGTCTGCGGTATACTGTTGGAAGGAGCCTCAAAAGTCTGTATTGATACCCAAGAGATAGGGCAGAGGGTTATTGAGGAAGGATAATAGATTGAGAAGTAAGAGGATACTGAGAGAAATAAAACTGTAGTATGCATGGACTAGAGTTTTAAGGATGAGAATATAAATGAGAGGGAGAGAGACGAGTGATTTCTGAACAGCTGTTATGAAGACTTCAGAGATAATGATGGAAAAAGAGGATCTTTAAGATATTTGCTATCCCTGAAAAATCTCAGTGAATATTTAAAATATTTTAAAGTGCATCTTTGGGTTTTGGGCTTATGTTGCTGTTGGATACAGCACTGATCTAAGACGGAACATGAGAATGGTTCTGCTTTGTGTTAGCATCTTTTTGGAGAGCCAAGATGGAGCCATGAAACCACTGGCGAACACAGTGATGGATTGTGAGGTGTAGACAATATGTGTTCCAGAGACAGACAAAGCAGGAATCAACATGGGCTGTGGTTGTTGGTAAAGGGTTCAAAGAACTTACTGGAACATAGCTGGGAATCAGATCTCAAAAAATACATAGGATTTGAATAGGAGAGAAGGAAGGACTTTTTAGTCTGTGGAGATATACCTGAATAAAGGCAGAAGGTAGGAATGAACATGGAGTCAGTCTAAGGGGAAGGGAAAGAAGAGCGATGAGTACTCATGGGGAACCAGGATGCATCAGTAAAGGGGCCAGGGTACGGAGGGCTTTGGAGGGTCCACTGAGGAGGCTGTACAGAAGCTGCAAAGGACAGCAGACATGTTCTGTAGTGTGATGAAAACTAGAGTTTTAAAAAGATTTATCTGGGGAAGTGATTGAAATGGAGGGAACCTAGAGACTTTTTGTTTTAAGGCTACGTGAGAGGCAGTTAGGATTCGGACTTGGTGGAGAGCAAATGTTGAAAGGACCAATCCTAGGACTTATAATTGATGAGATATTCAGGACAGATGGAAAATCAGATTCAAATGTAATTCTAATTTTTCTGATTTAGAGGTTTTGGAGAATTATGGCTTCATTCATTCATTTATCTATTTATCTTTTTTACTTACTTTAGAAATATTTATTAAGTACCAACTGTATTCTCCATACTGGGATATGGTGAACAAAAGCATAAACGCCTTGACATCATGGAACTTATATTCAAGAGAGAGAGAAAAGATAACTAAAAAGGTAAATAAGTAAAGCATGTGGCATATTAGCTGGTGATAAGTTCTTTGAAGAAAAATAAAGGAGAGGAGGGGAATAATGACTTGGAGGTAGATAAAGAGGTTACAGTGATAAGTAATTGAAATGGGGGTTTGGAAAAGGAACTCGTTGTCAGGGCAGGATGGGACTTGGACACACTAGTGTCATTAGTTCCTGAAAAATGTCAGCCAAGAAGTCTTATGGGATATTAGGATTGGGAGGGTAGATTTGGGAGCCACCAGCACAGCTATCGTAATTGAGGCCTTTAACCTTGGAAGAACTCTTACAAAAGCACAAGGTGAAAGACTGAGGTCTCAACCCTGGAGGAGGCTGCTCAGTTTTTAGGTGGTAAGAGGAAGAAGACCCCAGGAGGGTGGAGCCATACTCACAGTCACCAGGGTTAGAAAGAGGCAGGAAAGGAAGGGGACTTGCTTCTTAAGGATGTGTTTACTGTTCTTAGTAGGTGATAACTAAAAGGCATAAGCTCATCAATATACACACAATCTTATTCATCCTAATGTTCTGAGACAGTTTCTGCAAATATCTGGAAGATTGCTGATTGAAAAAGGGCAATGAACTCCTTTGTTGCCCAGAAATGGATAACCAAAGTAAAATTCATTTTTCTCTTAACATCAAAATGAACCATGAAAACAGCAGCGTCCCAGTTAATGAGTACCTCATGAGTACCAAAGGCTTTGTGCAAGTGTTTATTTCACATCTAACCTGTCCACCCACCCTCTGTAAAGCTATTATGTCTCTCTATTCCATAGTCCCTGATCTTCAGGTTTTATAACCTAGTGTGAACAACACCAATGTGGCAGGGCATGAAGACCCTTTAGAGAGGGAAAAACCAATTAGCAAATATAAAACATGAAACAAAGGTAAATAAATAGGTGACTAATACTGAGGTCTAAAGGGGGTGGTTCACTAATTAGTCAATGATGTCTTATCATTTCACAAGGCAATCTTTTCCTATAAAGTCAAGGCTGCTAAAGTATGTGTTATTTATTTTCTCCACCTTAGAATTTTTTCTTTTTATTTAAAAGATTGCTAAGATAGAAAAATGAAGCAAAGAATGCTCTAGGACTCTGAGACATTGAATTATGAGTCTTAGTCTGTGAACTGTAAAGGGGGCTTGTGTTGTAAACAAGACTGGTGCAACCCCAGCATAGTTCTGGAGACTTTAAATGATTACAAAACTTAACTATTAATGATCTCTTATAAAATCAGTATGTATGCAACTATATGGAAGTTTAATAAGAAAAAATGAATAACATTTAATACTGGTCAACTACCTCTTTGTCGTGTTGATTATCTCACCAGGGAATTAAAATAATCACAAATGATGGCAGTAATTGCAACAATACTTTCTTATCTTTTAATATTGCTACATGAAATTCTTAGAGGCTGAAAATATTTGTTTCTATCCTTATGTTACACAAACCATCTTTCAGTAATGGAAAGAAGCAAGTGATCATCTTTAGTTTTGGTGCTCATGAATTATGACTCATCCCCAGTTTGGGAACACAGAATGGCTAACTAGTATTATCCCTGAATTGTAAACTGAGGTTTTGCTGTTGGAAGCAAATGTTTCCATTCCCACCTTTCCTTCTGCTCTTTTCTCTCTAAAGTTCAGGACTAATCAGTAGGAAATTTTTTTTCATCTTGAACATTGTTTATTTTTGCTTTTTCTATTGATGGTAAGCATAATATTACCATTGTTGAATAATGACAATATGAAGATATTTGAAGACACTATGATGTCATTGAATTTAGTTGCCTATTTTTTGTCAGACTAGATATTTCTGTTATTAAAGTTGATTCAGTTTTTCATTTCTTTGTTGTGAGAAAGGAAAGCTTAGTTTCATAAAATATTTAAAAATATTAAAAAATTAACATATATCAACCCAATACTAGTCTGAGTATAATATTTAAAGGAGTTTAAGTATTGTTTTAGTTATAAGGTTGTATGCCCCAATAATTGGTAAATAGAACAAGCAAAGTCAAAGAAACAGTAGTTAAATTGATTTTCATAATCCTTTTTCCATAGGATCATCTGGAATGTATTAAACACTTTTTCCCTTTACCTTGCCATAAAAAGCTAAGGGGAAATAAATATTTTTATAGAAGTGAATCATTCTTATTTGAAGTTGATGAAACTGACTTAGATTTCTTTCTTTGTTAAAGTAACTCTAAAGATACTTTACTGCGTGGTTTAGTCTGGCCAAATAAAAAGAGGAATTGGGACCCAGATTCAAGAAAAGTAGTGTAGTATACAATAACTGTGTTGCTAGATGGATTGAAAGACTCAGAAAAACTTTACATGAATTTCAACACATTATATACCTTTACATATTGTAACATCGTAAAGAACACTGGACATAAAATGAAATGTGTAAAAGCCAACATTATATCATGAGGAGCAGAAAAGAGAAGAAGCAGACATTATAAATGTTCGTATATGCTTTATACCCAAATTCTTTAAAAAATAAACTAGAATGTGGCTTGCAGCCATAGGTGTAAAATAGATTATAAATTAATTTGGAAGCAGGTGTTTCTACGGTTGTGGGAAAAACAATGCCAACTGAATATTTCCATAGCATTAAAGAGCAGACTACGGTTATACCTTCAACAGGCAAGAAGGAGAAATCAGATCATAACGCTGAAACATATTCCTCACTTTCTGAAACAAAACCTGGAGTCATAAACGCTGCAGCTGGAAGAGTTTTGTAGGAGTTTTGATGTTGGTGGGCGAATTCGGCATTAACGTCTTGACTCAAGACGCACAGCTTGTGGTAAAATCCATATCCACAAGGTATTTTCTATTCCCAACTGTGAAGTTTCTGTTCTTTCTTTTTCTTTTAAAAAGAAATAAACAAAGACAAAAAGTGATTGTATTTGTTAAACGTCAATTTGTCATTTCTTGGAACAAGTGAAGTTGCAAAACAGAAATTCTCAAGCTAGCCATATATCTAGTTATGGTATGATTATACTTTGTACTCACTGGCACGGACCCACTCCATTAGTGAGCTGTGCTGAAGAACGACAGTGTCTTTGATTCCACGGGCAATATTTTCCTGTGATAAGAGCTGTGTTTCCACTTGATCACAGATTCCATCTACTAGGTTTCCAACACCTAATTTGAGCAACGCCCACCCCTGGCCTCATTTTCAGTTTAGGGCAAGGAAAAAGATCTAGCAGAGGATTTAGTTATTTTATCCCCGGCCTTGGCTAAATGACAATCGTGACATCTTTTTCACTCTACTTTCCACAGAACTTGAACATGTTATGCGATACATGTATACAAATTAAAAAGAAGTTACCTGGCTCTCCTAGTAGGCACTTGCTTGATTATTAATAGCTCTGTCATATAGTACATTTGATTTCGTAATTAAAATATGCATATACATTTAATATAAAATATATGAGGGCTGTCTGGAAAGTATCCAGCCATGCAATATGAAAAATAGTGGCATTTATGGCTGGGTTTTTTCAGGACAGCCCTCATATATTTGAATATATATATATAACTACTAAAGATGTAATTAAATCAATACAGTTGATTATTTCATGTTTTAGAAGTAACTTTAATCTCTGCTTATATTTTCATTAACTTAAAACTACTAGGCAAAAATAATAATAATAATAATGTATCAAGCAATCATTTCCCACCATCCTCCTCAAATTGAATAATCACCTACTGATTATTTAGATTTAGTTGAATCATGGCATTGTTATTTCCATAAGAGAAAAACAGTTGAACATCAGCAATGTCATATGGTTCAACCTAATTGATTCAAGTTGAATCACCAATCACGTACGAGAGCTGTCTGGAAAAACTCCAGCCATGACTGCCTCTATTTTTCATATTACGTGGCTGGATACTTTCCGGACAGCCCTTGCATTTCCCTTAGATAAAAATATTTGGACCAGGAATGTTTCTCCCATGTACTTCCATTGGAGAGACTCAACTTTTCCCCACTAATTAACCATATGCCCTTGTTTCTTCTTCAAGGGCTCAGTTTCACTGACTTAAATTCTTTTTCCTTTCTTCTACTGTTGAGAGAGAGAAACAGAGAGAGAGAGAGAGAGAGAGAGAGAGAGATGGAGCACAACGGGGTGTGATCTTTCCCATGAAACTGTCCCCAAATCCTAAAAGTTCTAAACTGAAAAAATGTTTGGGTGTATGTAGATCTTTGCAGAAACCCATGAACAGACTGGGCTTCTTGCTTAGATGATGTGTGGGAGTGCAGAGGTAGGAGCCCAAGAAAGCCAAGGCAGAGCACTCACAAAAATCACCAGGAGGACTCTGCCTTTCACAATCCTATAGAACTTGGGTTTGCCCTAGTTTAAACAGCCCTCCAAGTTCTCTACATGACATCTGTGTTTCATTCTGGGGCCCTGTCCGCTATCATTTGAATTAAGATGCAGAGCTGAACCAGGAGTACAGCACTATATTGACCTCCAAATGGTGGGGTATTTTGTGCACTGAGGTTAGAGGTTTGTTAAATTGCCTAAAAGTCTTGAAAATTTTGGGAATGTCATTAAAATTCAGAGCAAAGTTGTGGAAACCATTCAGAGATAGGCAATAAAGCTTTTGGGGGAAAATGCACTGTTTAATATTGGCTGTTTCAGAAAGAAACCAGGTGTATGCTGAATCACAAACAGGATGGGTGGTAACTTCTGTCAACGTAACAGACATGAGGACATATATAGGACTTCCTGGTATGTAGTGTGGTTTTGTTAATGGAAAGAAGAGACATTTTGTGGCAAACTCCTACCAGCATGAAAAATCTTTGCTTTTCCAGAAGTTAAGGTCAGGAAATGGGAAAGAAACTGGAGAGGTGAACTTCCTTGGCACCATGACCAAAAGTGCTCATGTGAACACCTACCCTTTCTTGTATGCGGATGAGGCCCTGGAGGGGAGGATCTCATCCACATACAGAGGACAGGGTGCCCACTACATAATACCTCTTCCAGGGTGGTCTCTGCTCCTGAGAGTGAAGAAAATGTAGCACAAGGTTTAGGTGGGGAATTTCGCCCCCTCCCTGGGGCTCCCTTAAGCCTAGCGCTGTTGACTATAATAACAGAGTGCTGCATTCACAGACTCCTCTCTAGTTTGTTTGGAGACCTCCGCTGCCAGGGAAGGCTGTGTCTGGTTGGGCTGAGGGAGAGAGATCCCTCACATAAATGAAGAGGCAAAGCCGGAATCGGGTTCCAACAGGATCTGAAGAGACTAGATTTCTCTAGGGCTGTAGAAGAAGGACGGGGGAAGTTAGGGCCTTGGAGCGAAGAAGGTCTGTGGTGTGAAGGGGACCCAAGTGCCAAGCAATCAACGTGCATTGTCTTCTCCTTCCCTTTCCCCACAGGGGAGGAATTGGTAAAAGCTGTCAATATTCCCCTTCTCACCTTCACTTAGGGCAAATTTTAATAAGATGGAGAAAATTGTACTCACTAGAAATAACTTAGATGGACAGATGTCCTATTTAGGAAAGTGCTTGGGAGTATTGAGTGAGATCCCAAGGATCTGGATGGAACTCCCTTGAGCTAGACAAGCAAAGAAGTTTCTTGTTTCTTGAAGGGCAGGAAAGTAGAGACGCACTGGTGGACCCACCTGAATGATGGGAGGCCGTGTGCTCTATAAGGCACTCTCTCTTCATGACTGTCTAAATTCGTAATCAAGGTAATGAATTCAAGAAGTGCCTTGAGCATGAATAGATTTTTGGTGGAAACCAGTGGTGAGGCTCTGTGTGTAATTATGGAAGCACATGAATGATAGGACATGAAGCCAGGCAGAAGGATGAGAAACTTGAACATCACCTGGAGTGTTCTGCACTCTCACAGTTCTTGTGATTGGCAGCCAAGTTTGACCATATCTATGATGGATGTGTGTGTGTGGTCACCTACTTAATAAAAGGAGTCATGCCTTCTTGGGAATCTTTTCGCCCTAGGACTTTATACACTGTATGATAATTACAATCCTTCTGACTACTTTTTCCCCCCAGATACAGACATTTCCATCTACTGAGCTATCACCGTTCCCTCATTCAAAGGGTCCCTTGTCTCTCTGTTTCTATAGGAAGTCCATATAGATGAGGAAAAATTCTTTCAAATAATTCTAACCTTGTCTCCATCAGATAGATCTAGTAAGACCAAAAAAAAAAAAAAAAAAAAAAAAAGAAAAAAAAAGAATCCCATGTGATACTGCCATACTTATTTCTGCCTTCACATCTTTGTTTATCTTAGTCTCCTGACTAAATGCTTTCCTTCCACCCAAATCTTATCCATCCTTTCAGGCCTGGCTAAAGGCACACTTCCTTCTGAACTTCTCTCTGACCCTTGCAGTCCTCCCTGCTCACCTTTCTGGCTTTTATCCCGTCTCGCTAACTCCACTACATCCAGCTTGAGGATGAGGCATGTTTCACACTCTGAAACCTCTGCAGTGCCTAGCACAGTGCTGCGTGTGTGGTAAGCATTTCATTTAAACACTTTTATTGTTTGCTATGTGCAAGTGTGGTCTACTGATTAAAAATGTAAGCCCCTGGAGGGCGGGCCCAGGGCTTGCAACTGTTTTACAGGGCTTCACACGTTTTAGTCTGTTTGACTATATTGAACAATGAGGACCATGAGCGTACTAGAAACCTTATTAAAGGTTTTCATAGGATGCATGCTTGCTCTGATAATTTATGATAGATATGAAACAGCAATCAGCTGTTCTTTGGTGTACTCCCAGTGGCCAGGCATGACAGAACAATTATTACAATTACCTACTGAGAGTTTAACTGATTTTCTGTTGGGTAGATATTTCTGTAAGCCTTCTTAAAGGACCCAGAATCTTGACTTTGAATTCATCCTGCACTGAATAATGAATTTTTATTACAATAAGAGACACAAGAGCACAGGATAAGTAGAAAATCAGCAACCATTGGTCCAAACTGGGACTGGAAAAATGGAATTAAGCCAAAGTCTCTTTACTTACTCAGAGAGCTCATACCTTCCTTAAAGCCTTGTGTTATTAATAATAATAATAAAAAACTTTGTCAGCTACTTGGATCCAGACAGCATTCCAAGACCAACAGAAATGGTTTCAGGGAGCCAAGTCTTCAGGGTTTGCATAATTGCTAAACACTGTACTTCTCAACTTTCATAAGACAAACGCATCTTCAAAATTTATTTATGAGATGAATAATTGAGCCTGAAAATTTGATTCTGACATTTCCTGTCCCTATTGTGGACCTCTGAAGAGTTGTCTTAATCACGTTTTCAGTAGTGTCCAAGAATGACATTCTTTTGACTTCTTTTAAGCAGAAACCACAGAAATTTTTTAGTGTAAGTGATCGCCTCAATTTTGGTAACCATTTCCTCTGGGGCATGTAATTGTGCCTCTTTCACTTGCGGAGTAGGGTCCTGCAGAAATAGAGGAATCACATCCTTCCCCCAGCCTTCCCACACGCCTTCAGCGCATGCAAGATTTGACTTTATGAAAAGCCTTTATGTATCATAGACAAAGGATATTCTTTTTCATCCCTGTAAAAGTTATCTTGCCCAGGGAGTCATATAGAGCAGGGTTGGGTGAGGCAGGAATGAACTGACTCATTGATATATCTCCCATGAACTCTCTGGATTGCTTTAGAGGGATGAAAGTGAGCAGTTGAATGATGATCTAAATTCCGAGGTAGGGAACTGGCTTAAGAACAACAAACACAATTTGGGCCTGCATAAAATAGAGGGCTTTCTAGGGGATCAGAAAAAACCTGTTTCGCACAGGTGTTACTCTACTTGTGATCCAGAGCTATGGAGAATTTCACAGTGGGCTGCAGTTCCTGTGCTGAGACCACAGCTGTTAGAATTCAAGCCCTCCCCACCCTGTGTGGTGGTCTTGCATTGCTACATAGGTCTACACTAGGGTGCACATAGAAAAAATAAAATAAGATATCAAGGCTCATGTCTGGTTCCAGTGAGTGGGTAGCTTTGCTTTTATAGTTAGATTTCGATCCATTTAATGGGCCTTTGGAGAAGCAAATGTACAAACTGAAAACTTCCTCCAGTATCTAGAGCCACTTGTTTTAGTGTTACCAAGAAAAGATTGTATGTGCTTTTATTTGAAGTTAAAGTAGAAAGCAAAATGAAAGGAAAAACAAAACAAAACTAGTGTTTCAGAGACTGACACCCAGTTCAATAGGATATAAGTTTGTGTTAATAGGATTTTTTGGTGGTATTAGTCTTAAAAGGTGGTTTGTTTCTGAATGTTAATAAGTCTTTTGAATACAAAATGTTATCTACTATATTCAGTTCTGGGGATAAGAATAGAAAGTGTCCCTTCCTTTTCAAATGGCTTCACTTAATTATACCTGGGTCATTCAGTGGTCTGCTTTGAAGCTGGTGGGTGTGGGTTTCCTTGGGGGTCGCCATCCTGTACAGTGTTGGCACAATATTATGAAACATGGGGCCCCATCAAGTGGACAAGTTCTTAAGATTGGTTGGTTGGTTGCTATACTTTCTGGGATGAGGGAATAAGGTACTTATCTATGAAATTAAACTTTTAAAAAAAGGTCAACAACAAATAACTTTTCCTTGGTTATTCAGAACTCCTTATTGAGCTATCAGTGTCAGTTGTTCGTTTTAATTTTGAAACTCTAATCACCCTATCCCAGGTGACATATCTCCAGTCTTAAACTATCTGTCTTGGGTGTTCTTACCTTTCCAGCTTTCTACCCAGCTTTTCTTTTCTCACTGAATTCCAGTAAATTGCTTTCCCGCCACTTGCCCACATAGCTCATTCCAGTGCTTTTCCTGTTCCCCTAACACCTTATGTATTGTATAGGTAAAGGGATTGTACATTTTCAAAGGTTAGGAGCTGTTGCATACTTATCTCTGTATCTTTATTAATCTGAATGTATTTGTTAACTAAAAGGTGATTCCCCACCTCTTCATTCACAAGCCTTTGCTTCCTTTGTTACATGCCCTCCTTTTATCATCCCACTGAAAGACATACTTTGTTAATAACTGTAATGCAGTGGTCCTCAACCTTAGCTACATATTGAGATCACATGGAATGCTTAAGAAAATACTGGTAATTGGGTCTCATCCCCAGGAATTCTGATTTAATTGGTCTGCAGTGTGGCCTGGATATGGGGTTTTATGAAAAGCTCCCTAGGTGATTCTAATATCCAGCTAAGGTTGAGGGCTACTGCTCAAGTCCCCTATCGATTCCAATCATAAGTTTATTTGGCTTTGAACTCTCAGCAAATGTGCAGCACTTTAATATTTGAAATGATGTTTACTTAAAAAAATGATAAGGAGGAGGAAGAAAACTAATAATTATTGAGCACTCCTAATATGCCAGGACTGAACATTCTACAATTTACTTTACTTTCACAAAAATAATAGGAGACAAACAGTATGACTCCCAATTTATGGATGAAGGAATTTAGGTGTATGGAGTTTAAGTAAATTGACAAAGTCACATAGCTTGCAAATGACAGAGCTGAGACTTATACCCAGGCAGGCTAGCTCAAGAGCCCACACTCCAACGACAATGTTATGCTGTTGTCTATCACACTTCCTTCTTGGGACAGCAACTCCTGATGAATGGGGATTTCCAGTTCCGGGGAGGGGGGGGGGGGAAGGTAGTCACACAGCATGTTTCCTGTTGCCTTTATCTATACAGATCTGCACTTGAGTGTATGATGAAGAAGAAATGTCTTCTAAAGCAGCCGTTCTCAACCTGTGGGTCCTGACTCCCTTCACAGGGGTCGCCTAAGACCATCAGAAAGCACGTATTTCTGATGGTCTTAGGAAGGGAGACACCGCTCCTCCGTCCGTCTCCAGGCGGGTCCGCCCACATGCAGACACGCCCACATACGGCGTGATGACGTCATCGCGCCAACGCCATCACGTACACCCCGTACAAACACAGGTGTACGTGCCGGGGTGAGCGCCATAATGCACTTCTGCGGACCGGTCGCTCATGTGTAGAGAGCAACTACCAGTAATTTTATGGCTGGGGGTCACCGCACCATGAGAAACTGTATTACAGGGTCGCGGCGGTAGGAAGGTCGAGGATCAGTTCAAAATATACAAGAAAATATGCCTTGGCTGTGAAAACACATGATCCAGTGTATTCAACAGTCCCTAGCACTTGAAAACGTGGTGCTGACGACCAGCAGCCACAAGGCCTCCAGCTGTGGCCATCAAAAATGTTTGCAGACATTGCCAGATTAATCAAACAGGTTTCAAGCTACTAATAGTAATGAAAAAGTAATAAGATGTTCTGATTGATAGTGACAAATTTTATTAAAACATTTTATTAAAAATTTTATAATTTATTTATTCAAATGAGTTTCTATCCAAGTAACCAACTTAGAAAACTACACTCATTCCAACAATACTGCTGTTGTTAAGAACATTTAAAAAATTGCCTTCAGATCATGTAGTATAATTTCTAAATATTATCAGCATAGTAAATCATCCTTTAATGGTGGCTTTATTATTACACAATTTAGACAGCTCTAAAAGGTATTTAGAGTCAAGTTCGGTGAGCAAGGTAAGTTGATGAAGATGAACTGTAGAGTTTTTTTTTTTTTTTTTTTTTAACTCTAACAATATGGTCTTTCTTGTGTGGCTCATTAACCGTCTTTGGCAGCCGTTAAATAAGAAGAGTTCAAACTAGTGTTCTGATTAGTGATACTCTTTATAAAAGTTTTTCCAGAATTTCTCCTCTGAAATATATAGTACTATATAACAGTACTGTCTAATGCTTATTGTTGTTTGAAAAATAAATTTCATTTTCTAAGCATCACATAGCATGCACGTACTAAAAGTTTTCATGGGTGAGCACGCCCTAGTACCAGAGAAAAGTGGGAAGACTTCCTAAAGGGAGTTCGTTTTGAAAGAAGAAAAAGCTAAGGACTGGCTGAGAAAAGTTGGAAAGCAACTCAGATGGGGCAGTAATTTGTGCGAAGCTTGGGAGGGGAGGGAGTTAGTCATGACTTAGGGAGGGTAAACAGGTGCACATAAGGAGATTGGAGCTCTGAGTCCAGGGCTGTAAGTCTCAATCCTGGCCACATGTCAGAATCACCTGAGAAATTTAAAAAAAATGACAGCTGCTTAAGTCCCACCCTGGACCCATTGAATAAGACTGGAGGTAGTGCCTTGAGCCTCTGCGTTTTGTTTTGAAAATCTCCTCAAGACGTCTTAATGCATAGACATGTTTGACAATCAATTTAATAAGACGTAAATGTAATTGAGTAAAAAGAGCCTGCGATTCATGTATTCCATGACTCACAAAGCAGTAGTGGGCCAGGTCAGGCTGCTGAGCAGGTGAGTAATAACCTCATGCAGTTTTTTAGATACCAAGATAATGATACTGATTTAATACCAGAGAATTCAAAAGAGGTTAAATAATTCGTCCAAGTTCCTCTAGCCAGTAAACGCAAAGCTAAGACATCCTTTCAAATCTTTTTTCAGTTCAGTGTTTGTGTATAGGGCAGACGAAAGAAAGCATTAGAGAATTTGTTGGAGACCAGGAGTGAGAGGTTAGAATAAGGGAAGGGATTAGTGTGTTGAAAGGGTGTCGTTAGGAGGCCAGGAGGGAAGAAAACTCAAAATTGAACACCCACCACATGCC
The DNA here is from genome assembly GCA_004026885.1 of Lyroderma lyra. NCBI lineage: Eukaryota > Metazoa > Chordata > Mammalia > Chiroptera > Megadermatidae > Lyroderma > Lyroderma lyra. The sequence goes on from PVJL010008023.1 coordinate 61,080, forward strand.
CTGCTACCTCTGGTTTAACCTTCTCAATACCCCAACAGGGCAGTAATGGCTCATACAAGAATACTGAGGCTCAGAGTGGTCAATAACTTGCCCAATGTCACACAGATAAGAAGTGAAAATTGCACCCACATCTAGGTCTGCCTGCTCCAGGGCTTATGCTCTTTTTACGTCTTCCTTTGGTCCCTTTTTTGAGAACAGTAGGTCTTCACTGAGGACAACTTTGCCCCCAGGGACATTTTGCAATGTCTGGAGACATTCAAGTTGTCACCAGAATGTCTAGGTAGGTGGGGACTGCTACTGGTATCTAGCCGGTAGAGGCCAGATGTGCAGCTCAACAATACGCAGAACAGCCACAGAGAATTATCTAGCTCAAAATGGCAATAGTGTTGAGGTGAGAAATCTTGATCCTGAAGCATGGTTGTAGCTCAAGACATTGGAAATGAAGGACAAGTTTATGGGTAAGATGATGAAGTGACTTCAGGCATGCATGTACAAGCATACCTCATTTCATTGTGCTTTGCTTTATTGTGCTTCACAGCTGTTGCATTTTTTACAAATCGAGGGCTAGACCCTCCACCAGCAAAAAGATTACGACTCATTTTATTGCGATACTCGCTTTAGTGTGGTGGTCTGGAAACAAACCTGCACTATCTCTGAGGTCTGCCTGTGTTAGCTGGGTGTTCAAAGTGCAGCTTTGTCTCAGCTCTTCTGCCTGAGAATTACTGGAGGCTGGGGTGTTGCTGCCTACACTGTATTCTAGTAGCTGAGTTTCTCGTGCCCATCTGACTGCTTCTCTACACAAGCCCTCCGTCAAGGCCCCAGAAGGATGTGTCAGTTTTGAATGACCTGCTAAGATGAGGAGGCTTTTTACCTCCCTTTTTTCTCTCTCAATTTTTTCTCTTGGTTGTTTTTTTAAATTATTATTATTATTATTATTATTATTATTATTATTATTATTATGGCTCATTGACGTCTTGGCAGATCTGTTAGACATTTTCTCCAAGTTTCTCTTTTTGGGACTTTGGTGTGAGGGAGGTGGATCCTTGTTTACCAGGACCCAAGTGGAACCGCCCAAGCCCGGAGGCCACAATAAGGCAGACATTTTTTGTCATTTTCCACCTGGGCTGAATCTGGGCCAGGAGATAAGAGGCAAAACACATCCCATTGTCAGGCCCCTAAGCCATCTACTCCCCTGATTTCTCCCACGGATATTCCTGTTCCAATGCCAATAAGCCCACATACTCTGTTTGTGGTGGCTTAGAGCCAAAATCCAGGTGTGATATTCCAGAGCATTCTTGTAGAGGAGTTTTCAGCTGGTATTTTGTTTACCTGCATTTTTGGCCAGTCTCAATTCTTTGGGAGCCAAAAGCTTACAGAACTGTAACATCTCTAGCTCTTGCCATACCTGTCTATAAAATATGCATGGATACAGACTTTACACAATGTGTCTGTGGCCTTTGGTGACCCCTTCCTTGCCTTTGTCTTTCTTTAGGAAATTCTAGGAGGCCGTGGAAATACTCCTGTCTAGCTAATAATGTTCATTGGAAATCAGGTACCCTCACAATGTGCTCTGAGGGCCTTGGCAGGAAAAAAGGCACTCCGTATAATCAAGGAGTGTTGTTCTTGGGATTACTTCCTATTTTTCAATAGAAGACCCTTCTCGAATGTTCCTCCTAAGGCAGCTCTGGAGGAAAATCATAATAAATATATTAGCCATAAATGAGTTCTACCACTCTATCTATTTTAGGAAAAGACCTAAAAATAATCTAGATTTGGATTTTGGTGTTTTTGGCTTTGAGAATCAGTCATTTCCCAAAACCTCGTCTTTGGCTTCTTCGGGGGCTTTCTGTTGTTGCTTTCGTTCTGGGGCTTGGATGTGTGTATTCTGGCAGCTCTGGGGCTTCCTGCTTCACTCACCTCTGCTCCTGCTCTAGGTGTTATCGGAGTGCCTGCCTTAGCCTCTGGTGTGCAGGGCAGTGCGGCAGGTAGAGGGCCACCGGTGAGCAGACAGAGACTTATTGGCAGAGGGCCTACAGGCAGGTTTTGTCCCTATTACTTTTAGTGTTGACACGTGGATGCTCTCAATCTTATTTCTGTCATCTGCAAAATGGGGCCAAGTCTCTCTGTCTTCTTCACCCTATACCTGAATTAAGAGGACTTTATCTTGCTCACCATTTCTAGGACAATGCCTGGTGCTTAGTAGCCACACAGTAAGTACAGTTGATCCTTGAATAACACGAGTCCACTGGTATGCAGATTTTTTTCAACAAATACTGTAAATATATTTTTCTCTTTCTTATGACTTAATAACATTTTCTTTTCTCTAGCTTGCTTTATTGTAAGAATACAATGTACGAGTATAATACATGTAACATACAAAATATCTATTAATTGATTATGTTACCAATAAGGCTTCCAGGCAACAGTTGGCTACGAGTAGTTAAGTTTTGGGGAGTCAAAGTTACATGGAGTTTTGACTGCATTCATTGTTCAAGGGTCAACTGTATTATGTTGAATGAATAAATAAATATCAAATAAAAGTCTTCAATTCTAAATGAATTTAAGGTACTGTTTTTTTGGGGAGAGGAGTTGCCCTTTAAACTAGGCTTTTTTTAGTACACGTAAGATAAAATAGAAAAATTTGACAGTATTTTGCCCTGACTTGTTCTTGGCCCTGAGCCACGTGACAATCAGAAGAACACAAGGAATGAGATTATCATAGAATTTTTTATGTCAGTAGTGAGAAGTCTTTCAGAGCATACAATGTTGTTTCCTTGGCATCATTTTAGTGGAAAATGCTTATTACTATTTATTGTGTACTTTTAAAGGGAAAATCATTGTATAGAATCTTCACCTGAATTTTTTACATCTCACTTTTTAAGATTTATATGAAGAAGAAAATGAGATAGAGGATGTACAGTCTTACTGAGTCCACTACATTGCAAATTTCCTAGAGACTTGGAAGCAGAGAGAATCCCAGGCTTTGCTTGCAGCTCAGGGAGAGTAAAGGCATCTATGGTCTATGCCTGTCTCCTGATTCATAGGCATGGCATACACATGCCTGTGCATTCACATGGGCCCCCCCCCCCCCCCCCCCCCCCCCCCCCCCCCCCCCCCCCCCCCCCCCCCCCCCCCCCCCCCCCCCCCCCCCCGCCACACACACACACATTATCCAGGCAGTGGCAGCTCACTGGTGGTTAGTCTTTGCTGGAAAATTCACACTTAATTACTTACTTGTGCCTTTTGTTAAGATTCCCTGTTGCACTGGTGTTAAATCTTAGATAACTAGAGCTTTTGTATGTTTTGTTTAAATACAAAGTGGTAATTTTCCTTTTTTGAATATCCCTATGATTAAAAATTGAAATGTTAGGACTTTGCCTGCCATGGGCAATCTGTCTGATCCTTTAGCTAAAAACCCCAGGGCCTCATGAGACTTGGAATTTTTAGGTTTGAATTTTTAGAGATTTTTTTTATTTTACACACTAGATTTTTAGCAAGGCAATATGCTGCATTTACTATGTGTTGTAACACCTTCATCTGGGTTGGGGACTAGCATCCCCAGTCAATCAAGTTTTTATAATGAAATGCATGATAATTATACTAAAGGGGATAAATGAAGACTATAAATAGCCTCATGGAAACTCAGGTCCGATTTTACCACCAAATAACTTCATATCAAGTCAGGTCTGGCCACCAAAAGAGTTTAGGGGAAAAACATTTTGATTTTTAGAAACTTTTGGATAGTATTTGGATTATAGAAAAAAGATTGTCGACTGGTATTTCAGAAACACAATTACTAACTAGCTTTATTTATTTTTGAATTCCCTTAAGAGAGAAGCCTCGTTTTATCTACAGCCTCGCGGACAGGTAGGTGGCTTTTCTTGGGGTCCTTTTCTTCCAAAGAAAGCCTACAGTATTTCTGCTTAGTCATTTGAAAATCATTTCCATCTGTTTCCTGGTGCAGGCTGTTAAAATGGCTTGGATTCCACTAGAGGGCAGTTGGGCCTTATCTCAGTGGCCTTTATGGTTACCAGATCCGGTCCTGTCATAATTAGGTAATTTTTGCCATTGACCACCACTGATTTCTGTTTTTATTCATCACCTGTGTGTCCCACTTGCCATCACCCACACATTTGCATGCCAGTGATTCCCATGCTTACATTTCCAGCCCATTCTGCTCTCCTGTGCTCCTACTAGTTGGCTGTTTTAAAGACCATTCAATCTGGACATGTTGAAGGTCAACCTCAAGAGCTCCACTGCCTGTCCTTCACTCCCAGTTCCCTTTATTTTAGGCTCCTTGGCTCACGGAAAGTCACTGGTATTTGTTGGCTTATGCAAGTCCTAGAATGTAGACTTCATCCTTGACACTCCCTTTTCCTATGTAATTCCTCACCAAATCCTCTCTGTTTTACTTGATAAATATCTCTCATGGTCTGTCTACTTTTCTCTGTTTCTACTCGTAGCTACCATGCTCTTTTACTTGGCTACTAGCCACCTAACTGGCTTCCTAGCTCTAGGCATGCCTCTTTACCTTCCAAATTTCTCTCTTATCGTCTGCTTCTCCTGCTGCCAACTCTAGACTTTCCAATCAATCTCAGTTTATATCCTCACACTTGTAAGTCCCTATCCACTATGAAATACTGTTTCTTAAACAGGTGCACTGAGGATGAAGGTAGCAAGTCCCCATTTCCCAAGAGGGGGTGAGAGATCACAAGTAGTCCTCATTGTGCGTGGTTTCTTATATGTATGTATTTCAGCTACTATGTGTTGGTTAAATAACACCAGTCCCTCAATACCAGTCCCAATAACACAGTTCAAATTTTGGATCTCTGTGTAGTCCTTTCCTCAGGGAGTCTTCCTCTCAGGGATGAGAACATCTATAGGCACTCCTAGCACTTTGTATCTTCTTTCCGTGGCACCTACTATAGTTTGTTATTCTTTCTATCCTCCCTCCTTTTTCTCTTCTACTCTACCTCCCGCCCTCCCTTCCTTCCTTCTTTTCTTCCTTCCAAAATTAGCTTATTGTTGCCTGCCTTGCTCATTAGATGAAAGGTCAGTGAGGTTATTATATCCTCAGTTTATTACAGTGACTGTGAATTCTCAATTAATAATGGCTGAGTGAATGAATGGATAAATGAACAAAAGCAGCCCCTCCCGCCCCTTTTTCTCTCAGCTACCAGAATCTCCCAAGATATTAGTTAGGTTTTACACCTCAGCCATAGGGGAGTAAAATAAAGTTATTTGCATTTTAATAAGGAACTAAGAAAGACAGAAAGAAGGGAATTTTTGCAGAATTTTATTTGCAATACAGCTTCAGTATATTTATTGAATAAATGACAAATGTCTTGTACTAGAATTGCCATAAAGAAGGTATTTAGGGAGACTGAGTCTTTCCAGTATCTTAAAAGCAATTATTTGAACAATTCAGGAAGACTTATAAAAGAAAGTAAGACAACCCCCACCACAACAAAATAACAGAATTCCCCATTAATAACCCATCACTCTCACTCCTTTCCTATTTTCTTTTATTACTCAAGAAACACATGGATCATTCAAAACATACAGATGTTTGAAAACATAAGGAACAAAGGGTGAAAACTCCTCCTACCTGTATGTCCCTTCCCACTTTAGAGGAAACAGCCATCGACTTGATGCACATTTTCTCTGGACCCCCTCCACGCCTTCCACGGTTATATACACACCATCACTCCATGAAAAACCAAACAAAAGCCAAAAACCAAAATGGAGGAGAGAAAAACCACTGAGCAGGCAGGCCTGAGGCTGGGAGCCACTACAGGAGGCACCGCGGTCTGCACAAACGTCCTGGTCGCACCGTTAAGGAGAGGAATAACATTTAGCTCAGAATTGTCTGATTTGCCCTAGTGTCCACTTGCTCTGAGTCCAACCCCAGGCACTCTTTAATAAAGTCTACTTCACACACATACAATCACATACAAAAACCATCCAAGCAAGAACCCTCAACAAACCCAAAAAGCAAAAAAAACAAAAACAAAACAAAACAAAACAAAACAAATTCCAACAAAACAAAACCAGAAAAGAAACGAATGAAAAAAGCCAACTAACTTGGTATTATGTCTTTTTTTTTTTTGTTCTGTAACAATGTTCTCCTTAATGACACTCAGAAGTCTTAACACGAGTAAGAAATTTACTTCGTTGTTTTTGATGTTGTCACGAGGCTTTATTATGTGGATGGACTGTCACTTATTTGCCATTCCTCTATTATGGATATTGATGGACATATCATTGTTTCTCCATTTTTTTCAATTACAAACCATGCTTTATTGAACCTCTTAATTTTGTACGAGTTTTTCTCCTGTGTGGATTCCTCAAAGTGAGATTGCTAGATCAAAGAAATTGCACGTTTTACATTTTGATAGATGTGGTCAAATTGAATCAATTTATACTATTTGATTGTATTTGTTTTTATTTGTCAAGACCTAAAATTTAAATAATTATTTAAATTAAATAATATCATCTGATGGATGGAAAGTATTTCTTTTTTGTTTGTTTTCATTTCCCTGATGTATAATGTGGATGAGAATATTTTTATGTGTTTAGTGGATATATATATTTCCTGGTTCTTCTTGTGCCCATTTTTAAAAAAACATATATTTTTTAATTTAAAAGACCTCTTCATAGTCATTTGTTTAGTCTAGTCAGCAAGCATTTATCAACCACTTGATTGTGTAGATGTAATGCTAGCTGTTGGGATTTCAGAGAATACAATATACAATATACAATGCCTACCCTCTTAAGGGTGGGGTGGTTGGAGGGAAGGCAGACTTGCAGAGAAAATAAATGCAGTAAGATATTACAATTGTCATGTTAAACAAACTGCCTCCTTAAGAATATTGGGTTTATGTGGCCGTTGCTTATCAGTCATCTCAGAAGGAGAAAAACTGAACATCGCATATTTTATCTGTGTAGTAGTAAATCTACAACATATTAAAAATTGTTGGAGTTCCCTGATGGTGTAGTGGCTTAAGGCTTCGGCGCTAGTGCTGTCAACGCTGTGGCCTGGGTTCGATTCCCGGCCAGGGAACTACCCACATACAAAAAAACCAAAAAACAAAACAAAAAAATTGTATATTACTTTTTTAGCTTATTGTTCTATCCTTAAATGTGACTTTTACATATTTAAGTCAGTAATGATTGCTTATGCTGCTATAAATAGTTCTGAAGGCCATAGAGCTAAGAATGAAGACTCTTTGAGGTAATTTAGTGTTTTCATTTTATCTCTAACTGCAATGGTGGTCTCACTCAACTAGATCACAGTCCTTTGACAGCTTCCATGACCTGCCACTGTAAGCACGTAGGCGGACATACACAGACACGCTGAGCCAAGTGGTATTATGAGAAAGGACTAGATGGTTTGCTGGTGACTGGGATGGTACTTAGATGAAGAGGACACTCCAGCTAAGGAGGCCCACACTGATGAGATCTCTATTTGCCAAAATAAAGCTGATTTAATAGATCAGTGCTACAGTTTTTTAAGCATTGTAGAAACCTAAGTTAGTAGGATGGTAAGTACCTTCCTTATGTCCACTGGTAGGGTTGATGTTTGTTTATCTTTATGGAAAATTATAAAACATCTTATTTATACAAAAGTTATGGACAATTGATTCTCGTCTTTAAGTGGCGAGCAGGAGAGGTGGTTCAAATTTACTGAGTGAGCTCCCCACGGATTTAGGCTAGCAGAAAAATCAGTAGTCTTATTTCTTTTTAAGAACAATCTCAGTTGAACAGACTAGAAAGGAGATACGGAATGAGCAGGATTATTGGTCTGGTCAGTGCAGAGACGTGCATGATGCCTCCCTTCAAGCTCTATAATTGCTAGGTAAGATCTCCCAAGGGGAATGGGGGAGAGAAAATCATAAACCATGAAATATGATAATACACGCCATACCTTGTAAATTATGAGACATACGTCACAGTGATATTATTTTCTGAAAAATAAAAATCCCAACCACAAGCATTGAATTTCAGTTATAGAATGGATTTATAAGCATCAAGCTGGTTAGAAAGGAACTTGCCTTAAAGCTGTGTTTGCATAGTAAACACCTTGTTTTTGTTTCGATTGTATGTAAGTTGGTAGGGAACTGTCAATGTAGATTATGGGTCACTATACCACCAAATAAATGTACCCTCAAAGAGATCCCACGGCACCTTACTGAACCTCACAGATATTTTGTTAAGGTAGACACTGAAAACAGAGATAAACTCTGATGCTTTCTTGTGGAAGGATCTACCATTATCAAGTCAGATTCTGTGTGAGGAGGGGCTAAGAGGGACGGACATAAAAGCCTTGGGCTTACGCTTTTTCTCACCTGAGGATTCCGTAGGGACTCTAGGAGAGAGAAAATGCCTCAGGTACAAAATCTGTTCTCTGGCCAGAGAGCTATATTACCTTGGTCTGCAAAGGAAGTCTTTCCTCAATTTGATTTCGGTTTCTCTAGCGTGGAGGAGCTGAGGTAGCTTTGAGTGAACATGTGTCATTGCATGTCTCCCTGTTCCCAGATCCCCTAGCTTGGGAAGGTATTTTTCTCACATTCTTCAGAGTTCAAAGAGCTTACTGAACAGCAGACACTCAACATTTATTCTTCAATATTATTTCATTATATATCACACCAGAGCACATTTGTTTTTACATTTAATTAGATTTCCCGGAAATGGAAAAGCCATTTGCTTTTTCATGGATTTACTATCAGTCCGAAACCCAAGAACCTTTCCAATATTTTAATACGAACCAGTCATACTGATTTAAATGAAAAGAATGTGTTCAAAGTAGGAATAACATTGATAAAAGAGGCTTTTGATATGTCCTGGATAGCACTCAGCCTGACAGGATGACATTTTGGTGAAAGTGAATAAGACATGGTATCAAAGGAAGATTTTTCTTTCTTGAAATATTTAAAACACAGTTTGCTTTTCACTTGGCAGAACAACAACAACAACAACAAAAGAAACCACGTGGCCATTTTTCACTTTGCAAAGCATTCTTTACAGATGCCTGTCTGGTTGTTCTTGGATGGCTTCAGGGCACTGACACCGCATTCATCTTTTGAAAGTTCTCCACCAGGTCCAAGTGGCTGTTGTTGATCCCAGGAATGAGTGAGGCGCGTTATGTCTTCCAATGGTTCAGTGTTTTATCTGTTTGTAATGTAGTGTGCTCAGGAACATGTCTGGCCGAAGACTGTCTTTCACACTATATAAAACCTTGCAAGACTATAGTGTTGTATGTTTCTAAGGTAAGTTTGGCAGCAGTACCAGTGCAATGCCTGAGACATAATAGGTGCTGAATGCATGTTCTAAGACAGAAGGATCTAGCTATTACTCACAAATCTAGAAATGTACGGAAATTCTTGCATAGATCTCTGCAACAGCCCCCTCATAAAAAACGTGGCCCCAAATTCTGTCCTACTGCCATTTAAGACTGGATAATTCTTTGTTGTGGAGACGGTTGTAGGGTATATAGTAGCATCCCTAGCCTCTACCTACTAGTAACATCCCCCAGTTGGAAAACCAAAAATGTCCCCTGGGTGGCAAAAGTCACTCCTAGTTGTAGATCACTGCCTTAAACTAAGTGAGGTTGTGTGGAACAGAGCTGGCTTTAGGCATGAGTTGAGTCGTAGTAGTAAATAACGAAATATGATTTCTTGGAAATGCTCTTTTGACCAATGATTCTTCCTTTGCCCGTGGCATCCTCCAGGAAGGCTGACCATAAACATTATAGCTGGGATAGTTACAGAAAGTTGAGAGCAAATGACGGAGCAATTAGATAGGGAAATGATTCATTTTTTATTTAAAGAAAAGGACAGTTGCTCAGGAGTCATGAAGTCACTTGTAAAAAGCAGGTATTCAAGAGATAATGAAGTCTAATGGGGGGAAAAGTAGAAAGGACATCAAGAAGCTTGCACTCTAGTCCTGGCTCAGCTACTGACCAGCTGTGTCTCATAGGGGAACTCTCTTCACTTGGCTGATGACAAGGGGGCTCAACTAAGTGACCCATAAGTTACCTTGTACCCGTCAAGTATGAAGAAATTATGGATTTAGCTAATAAAAGCCTGTCATAATCCTTTTTTTTT
>PVJL010008024.1:0-71179 GCA_004026885.1 Lyroderma lyra
GGGGGCGGCGACTGCGCCCAGGTCAGCAGGGGCGCTTCAGAGAATGCAGAGCAGCAGCCTTGGTGTGTTGAAGATCCAGCCATCCCATTGATGGCTTGACAGTGACAGGGCCACCACCTGCAGCAGTAATGGAGCATGGAGGCAGCTGAGGTGGGGTTCCCCTCTCCCCAAGGATGGGTCAGCGTGGGGGGCAAGAGACTGTGCTCCCACTCCACTCCCAAAGGAAGAAGGATACTTTCTTCTTAAGTTAAGGACCCCAGGTCACATCCGGGGTTTGTGGGTGTACCCTTTCTTCTCATTTTGTCCCCTGTAGGAGATAGGATGGGGCCCTGGTCAAGGGGGCTTCTCCAAAATGAGAGTCGGTTGAATTCTCTGCCCGTTTCTCCCCCCTTCCCCAGTGGGCGGTCCTAACAGGTCTCATGGAGGGTGCAACCCGCTTCGCCTGGGGCCAGGCTTTGGGCTGTGCCCTCTCACTGCCTGCTTTCCTGTGTGTGTTTGTGTTTGGTTTTCTCTGTCCCCTGCTGGCAGGGATAAGGTGGGGCTGCAGCTGGTCTTGCTGCAGAGCAGAGAGGTCTGAGACTAGGTTGGGGAAGTTCTCCTGGGCCCAGCCCAACCCAGCATGCTGGGCTGGGACTGGACCAGCTGGGAAGAAGGCCCGGCCTCTGTTATTCCTCTGCAGGCTCTTTACGGACCTTTTAGAGGCGGGAGGCGGCTGGGCCCAGAGGCAGGGTCTGGAAACTCTGGGACTGGCCCAGAGGCTACCTAGCAATTCAAGCTCAGTAGCACTCTAGTCACACAGCCCCAGGCCAGTGGTGGTGGAGGGTGCGGGCAGCCTTTGGGTCTTGGGAAGCAGGGTCCTTAGCCCCCATATTGGTGCCCTCCGTGGTGGGTATTGGCTGCCACCTCAAGGGTGTGGCTTGTTCCTTTGGCTCGGTGGGCAGCAAAGGCCTTGGTGACAGATATCACTGATGGGACCAGATCACAAACGGGGTGTGGGGGTTGGGGGGGACCAGATCACAAACGGGGGTGTGGGGGTTGGGGGAGGGATGGGCAGATGAGAGGATGTTTGTGGCACATGGGAGTCACCCATGGGGTGCCCAGCCTGCCGGGGGTCAAGTCTCAGTTCTGCCACTGACTAGCTATAACCACCTTCCCTCAATGCCTTGGTTTCTTCACCTAAAATGGATAGAAGGTTCTGGTAACGGTTAACTAAGCTAATGCATGCAAAGCACTTGCTGGCAGGCGGAAACATGCAGCCATGGCCTCTCCTGCTGCAGTGTGTTTCTGTGTCCTGTCAGAGGTGAGAAGTCCTGCAGGAGCAGATGGGGAGTCGGCCACGGAAAGGTCCCCCGCTGTGGGCGCTACCCTCCTTTGTACCCCACAGCCTTGGGGGCCTAGGAAAATCCTGGTTCATTTTCTTTTCTCTTTTGCAGAGCAGTGAAGCCACACAAATGGATCCGACTCGCCCTCAGCAGTCTCCCATTTCAGGAGAATCAGCAAAAAACGATTACATCCTATTACAAACATGTACTACACAAACACAAAAACGAGCACTGCAGGGAAGCGTGGGGTTTCTGCCCCGGTGGCTGTGGGCAGCTTGGGGGGTTTCCTTCTATGGTTCTGCGAACATACGAGGGCTGTCGGGAACCAAATCCAGCCATTGTCAACACAAGGAGAACCGTTACATGGCCGGATACTTCGGACAGCCCTTGCATGTACCATTGTGTACATACTCCTTCCCTCCTCTCCCTCCCACTCCCCTTCCCTCTCCCCTCCTTCCCTCTCCCCATCTCTCTTTCCGAGGGGAATCCCTCTGCTTGCAAGTCACTGACATTGCTTAGTCGTCTGCTGTCCGCCCTCCCATTGTTGTGTCAGCCACAGCTCTTCCTGTCACCACGTACATTTCTACCCAAATCCCCCACCCCCATCATATGTTGCAGTTCCCAGAAGATTTGGGAAATGAAAAGGGACGAAGGATATTCTAATAGCCCCAAAGGAGGGTCTGAGAAAGGAGGTACTATTACAAAAACACTTAAAAAATTATTTCCCTTGGTTATAACATTATCTTTAAATAACTTGAAAAAATCATATATACTTCATAATCTTACCATTCAGATACAATTGCTGTCAACATTTTGGTCTCATTCTTTCTAGCCTTTTTTCCTATGTCCACAATTTGTGTGTGTGTGTGTGTGTGTGTGTGTTTAAATAAAATTAGAATCATGGTAGAACAATTTTTGTTTGTGTTTTCTATTTAATATTATTTTATAGTTATTTTCTCTCATCACTCTCTATCTATGGGCCTAAATATTCAATAGCCAAGGACATAAGGCCCAATTTTCCCAAATGGAAAATTCAGGAAAAAGTTTTAGGGTCAACTTGAATATACACCTATTTAGGGAAATCACTGAATGCTTACTCATGATGTTTAATTGACAATTTAGGTACACATAGAGATTTAAAACCACATGTAATGTGATGTACGTTAAATTGAGAAAGATTCAGGTTTTTTTCACTTTCACATTTTATATGGACTGCACCTGTATTTGGGACATCTTGGCTTTCATCATTCCCGGATCTGCTCTGTGGACCACCTGTACCTGGCTGCCCACAGCACCTCATTGCCCTTTTGTCGAACCTGTTTGAGATTGAGATACAACACTTTCACAATCTGTGTATGTCGTCGTCTCTGGAAATTGTATTCCGAGCCACAAGTACCCATTTGCATAACATTAGGACAGTCTTTTGATTTGTCCCTTAAGTGTGTATTTGTGATCTCTACAATATAACCACTTACTGTATTGCTTTTAAAAGTGATCTTTAAAGGCTTGTTTTCAATGACAGCCAACACTTGGCAATTGTGAGGTTGTAACCCTCAGAGTAATTACTAATCCCTGTTAAATTTCTTTGCTTCCTTTCTGCCAATTCCGGCAGGTGACCTCTTTAAATATCCCAAACTAGCATTGATTGAGGTCAGAGAGGGCTAATGTGATTTCCCCAAACAGTACTTTGTTGTTTAAAATCAAGTAACTAAGAGACAGTGCACTTAACAGGAGACTCTTTGTAAGAACTTGAATTTAAAGAGATTTCTCTCTTTTCTAAAGGATAATGGTGGGGGAAAAATCCTCATGTTATCATTGGACATGTGATTTTGTTTTTCTTTTTTTGAAGAGAAGACAAATGGAAGCATGGTTTTACATTTTTTGGCGGTGACCTAACTTATTTAATCATTCCTGTATCATTGGACAGTTCAATTATTTCTATTTTTTATACCATTATAAATAACAATCCACATTTTTGTATTGGGCACATTACAGATTATTTCCTTGGGACAAATGCCCACAGGGTCAAATGGTGTGGATATTTTTAAGGGTCTTGAAACATTGAGCCAAATTACCCTTCAGAAACTTTGTGTCAATTTATAATCTAATCAGCAGTGAGTGGAGATGGGTACTTCATAATAAACACGCAACGTTTTTGAAATTGATGGCAAGAGTGTTTCCCCCTAAACTCAGTGACCTTTGTGTGGTCACAATATATTGGAGCTGCAGGAGTCCTTAGAACTCACCCAGTCCAGCTGATTTCCCAGTGGGCTTGCACATCCCTTACCCCACAAGGAGCCTCTGCCAGGATTGGATGGTTTGGTGCTAGCCCTGCTTTGGCCAAAGTCTGCTTCCTTATAATGCTCACAATTGAGTAGACGATTCTGTGCTGCTCCGTTATGTACCTGGCCTAGCTCCGTTAGGCACAGCTGCTCACTGGAATGGGGGAAATGGAGTGTAGTGAGTACCAACTCTGGTGCCAGGCATCGCACCAGGCACAACTCCATGAAGCTAGGGGTATTACCCCATATTTTTAAAATTTATTTCGATATGCTACTTTTTGAATTAAATGAATTGGGGTGATGTTGGGTAGTAAAATTACATAGGCTTCAAGTGTACAATTCTGTAATACATCATCTATATATTGCATTGTGTGTTCGTTCACCAAAGTCGATTTTCCTTTTGTCACCATGTATTTGTCCCATATTATAAACATAGAAAAATCGAGGCTCAGAGAGCTTGAGCAACTTGTTCAAACTCACACAGCTGGTCAGTACCGTGGCTGGGATCAAACCCAGGTCTGTTTGACTTTCTAAAGTCCCACATTGCTTCCTTATGTCTTCTTTTTTGGAGCTACTTAAAACAAGTCTGCCCTACAGGAGGTCCACTCCCCACCCCCACCCCCCTCGCCATGTCTGGAGAGCATAACTCTCAGAGTTGTTGGGCTAGCCCTGATTTCCAATCTCCTGCCCTGTTGTCCCCATGAGTCCCCATTGTGTCAACTTGGTTAACCTGGGAATCCCCTTTTCCATGTGGACCATGGTTAGAGTGGGTCACAGAAGAAGCTGCATGGGATTGGGAGGTTGAAGGGACCCAGCAGCCATTACTCATCCTAGTCAGTAGGCATGACAGATGCAGAGGTACCCAGCAGGTTGACCCATGGTGGCTCAGGCCAACTGCCAGACACTTGGCTGCAGACCCTGGAGTTGGGGCCACACAGAGGCACCGGCTCCACAAGAGTCCCGCTTTGGATATGCTTGGCTTTCCCAGGTGACTGGTTAATGGCTCCTCCTAAAGGTGGGCCACATGGAGATGGAAACTGCAGAGTCCTGGACACTTACTGGCCACCTCACTTGATTGAACGAAGAGGTCCCAATGAGGTCTTGCAAGTCTTTGGTTTCTTCAAGGGGAGAGAGAGTGGCCAGAGGGAACTGCTACCTTGGGTCTAATTCTAGCCAAGGCAAGTGGAATTAGTGAGATAGAAAGGGCCAAACCTCAGAAACACAGGAAGAAGGCATAATGGCCCCTGGAAGAGGGTAGGCCAGCCTCTCTGGACTTTGGAGGGCACTGGTCGGAAAGCTCAGAGCCAAGTCACAGGTGAACCCAAGGCTTGGCCATGTAGAGGGAAGACAAGAGGGCGGTGGATTCTCACCATGTGATGAAGGATGCCCTGACGATGTCCGGAGTGCCTGCAGGGCGCAGTCCCAGACACTTGCCATGGGGCATGTCTGTCAGGTGTCCCTGATCACTGGTTGGCACTGCTCAGTAGACCATGTGTGCAGTGGCCCTCCCATTTGGATCTCTGGGGCTCTCTAGATTGCTTTCCCACTGACGCAGCTGGAGTGGCGAGTGGACAGTGAGATTCAGGGATTGTACTATTGATCAACAGCTTCCTAGTGTGCTCTCGCTGGTCACTGACCTCTAATGCAATGTCCCATACCCTGTCCGAGCAGGTGCTTTGTTCAGGACATGTCGCGGCCTGCTCGTATAGAAAACACGTGATTCTAGCCCTGGCTGTCTGTCTTGTCAGGCTTTCAGTGCCTCATGTGCGAGGCAGCTGGCATTAGAGGTGGAGGGATTCAGGCTAAAGCATTTTCTAGACAAGGCACGTGGAGCAGGAACAGAGCTGAGGGTTGTCTGCCTTTCTTCCAGGGTGATCTTCTATAGACTGTGACACCTGTTGTTTTGGAAATGAGGAAAATACCGGAGTCCAGCCTGTTCCCTAAGCACATGGACCCTGTAGGAGCCTCTCCTCTCCTCTCCCTCCACAGTCTCAGTGGATCCTGCCAGCTGTCAGCAGCGGCATGTGAAGCTCTTCCCTGGTTCTCACCTCCTGCCCCGGACCCGCTTATGGAGGGAGGAGGAGCAGGTGTTTGGATCAAACTGATAGGCTGCTACAGAGCGTGGCAGAAGTAACGCCTGGACCTGAGTTCGGATTTTCTACAAAATCATAACCATGCGTGCTTATGATTTTGTAAAAAAGTTTTGGTATAGACCACTAGCTCATAAAGAAGAGGTATGTATGGTTATGATTTTGTAATAAAATTGTAACTCCAGTCCGGGTGTTACCTCTGCCAGGCCCTGTCTGTGTCTCTTCTCTGGGCCTGCAGCCTCCCTTCTCTGCTGATCTTTCCGTTTTCTCAGGGCCCCACCAAGCCTGGGTAAGAGGAACCAGGCTCCCTGCCCATCTGAGTAGATTCTTTTTTTTTTTTTTAATTTTTTAAAACTTTTTTTAAATTTTTTTTTTTATTTTTTAATTTCTTTTGCTTTTTGGTATGTGGGCAGCTCCCTGGCTGGGAATTGAACCCAGGCTGCAGTGCTGACAGTGCCAACGCTGAAGCCTTAAGCCACTATACCATCAGGGAACTCCCTGAGTAGATTCTTCATCAGTAGCTCAAAGGACATTTCTCCACTTTCTCCGCATGGACCACGGCTTAGCTTTTGGCATTGGGCTGTGCTCTTTCCAGTCTCAGAAGCCTTGAGTGCTGTGGCAATGACCTCAATTTGCTGGACATGACCCCTGTGCCCCGGCCTGAGCCAGGCCTTCACCACTGACTCTGCAGCTGGGCATGACTTCTCTGAGATGTCACTGCCACTCCCTGCCCTCCCTCCTCCCCAGTTAGCTTCATTAGCAGAGAGAATTCAGGGAACCCTCTATGCTTCTGTGCAGCCTGATCACCCACAGCAGTTCCCCATCGTGCTCCCTTGCTCCAGCCTAGACTGTTCGGACAGCCTTCATTCTAAACACAAGAAGAATGCAGAGGGTTTCTCTTGCCTTTTGATGCATTTCCAGAAATTTAACTTTCAAGTCTCTGCTACTCTCTGCAGGAAAAACAAAAACAAAAACAAAACAAAACAAAACAAAACAGGTGCTAGGAAGCAGCTGCCACAGGTAAGGAGGAAGTGGCCTTAGCTCATGGGTGAGCTGTGGTCCAGGGTTCGAGAGAACTTCTCTTGTACCCATCAATTCTCAACCTCGGGGATCTGCTCCTCTTAAATCTGGGTACCTGGTGGAAATTTCCTTTCCTAAGGGTTATTTCCAACCTTTTTAATGAATACCCTTGGCTTTCATTGCTCCATGCATACCATCGAGGCCTTATTGCTTCTCTTCCTGGTGTCTCTTTCTAGAGTCTTTCGGGAGTCTTGCCACCACCCCGGGGAGAGGAACTCTAACTCACATTGCCTTCCATTAGTCTGAGCATCTGGCTGCCTCCCTGTCTCAGTGCTCCCCAGGGGTCCCCCTGGGACTCCTGCTCCATTCTACACTCCACCAGCCCTGTAAATACTTCAAGCATCTGAGATCACATGACTCTCTAATCTGCTCTACCTCTCTATCACCCCTCCCTCCATCCACATAGCCATTGGATCTGGTGCCCACCCTTTAAATACCGTATTTAATCTCTTGTTCAAATTCCTCCTTATCTGACTGTATCCAGCTCCTAGGATGGCTGGTCAAGCAATGGATGGGCTACCTTTGGGTCAGGTGTTCCCTTTGTAACAATTAGCTGTGGCCAGGTGGTGATGGGGTCATGTGGTGCCGAATGTGGCCAGTCCCACTCAGCAGGGGCCATGTGGAGCCGATAACAATGGATACCTTCAGTAGAGGAACAAGGGCCATTGTACTCCGCAAACCCTACCCAAACCACACAGGCACATGCCTGGTCCCTTCCTACTCACAGGGACGGGACTTTGATACTTCCATGTTCCCTAGATAGGAGGGTAAGAGAGCTATGCATTCAGAAGGAGATCTCCACACCCCTCTGAGCCCTGACATCAAACCTCAGGGCTCAGAAGGGCACGTGGAGGAGTGATTTGGGAGATGCTGAGCGATGTCACCTCTGCAGACAGGGTCTTCCTGGTCAACTAGTGGCTGTGGTCTTTCAATGTCTGTGTAGAACACCTGCAAAGTGTCAGTGCCTGGTTTAGTCCTGAAAACTGGAAGCTGCCTACCGGGAGGCTTGGACAGAACAGGGCTGACTTCTGGGTGGAGTTTAAGAAGTGGCAGCTGTCTGATTTGCTGAGTAGGGTTGAGTCGAAGAGCCGATGACCCACCTGGATCTCCTCTTGCTGGCTTCTTGAGGAGTAGAACTGATGCTATAAAGAAGACATGATTCCCTACCATACTCCTTACTTTCTATCCACCATCTCCTCCTGTGGAGGGACCAGGGATCTCCCCGCCCTTAGGGCAGCTGAATGGGAGCTCCGGGTTGGTTGGTGGCATAGGACATGCCTGTCTTTCTTTGTCCCAGACCTGGTTCCGCTATGGAATCACATGGCTGTTGGAATAGTCTATATATTTCTGAGACAGTCTCAGATGTGACTAGTGTGTGCAGTGGAGAAAGTCCTGGTTGAAGAAACAGGGACATGGGTTCTAGTCCCAGATCTCCCAACTGGTTGCATGATCTTGGGCCAGTCTCTTACCCTCTTCGGGACTCAATTTTCCCATCTATAACAGGAGGAGCAGATGAGATAAACTGGGAGAACCTGGCTAGCTCTCAAGGAATCAGCTTCATCACAAAGCCCCTGACGTTTTCTGAGGGTTCCTGTGTGCTCTGTGCTTTACCTGCATAGCCTCATTGAATCCTATAATTATTTATCAGTCTTTGCAGAGGAGGAAACGAGGGCTCAGCAATGCGAGTACTATGTCCAGGGTCACCCAGCCAGGGAACCCAAGAGGCTTGTCTGATCCCAGAGCCTTGGTGGACCCTTCCAGAGGAAGAGGAATGTCAACCGGGGGCCTCTCATTCTCAGAGGCGTTGGTAGTTTTTGAGGGGGCTCTCAGGACCCCACTGCTGTCCTTGTTACTTACAGTAGGATGGAGTCAGCATGCTTAATAAAACTCGGCAGGTTTCAAATCATCTCACTCTGTCCCTGGGCTGTGTTTATGTCCTTTAAATGCCAAAGCTAGATCAGGTCCTTTTCTTTCACTGGGAGGCCCAGCACCCCAGAAACTGCAGTCAGATGAGAGTTTTTCCAGGCAGCACTTCCTTCGCAACATCTCCGACATGTGAAATGTCCCTTGTGCTGCACACAGGTTCCAGGGACTTTTTTCTGAAATTAAGAATTTGATACATTCCTTCAGTTCCCCTCCAGGGGTTACAGAGAGCAGGGGAAGTGATGCCTTGTGCTAATGTGCAGGTGTGGTTCTGCATTTTGAAGGAGCTCTTGACTGTCTCCAGGAAAAAATGTCCCCAAATGACCCTCAGTTCTTGGTAAGAAATACTTATGCTAGTGATGAAAGGCCTTGTGTCCCCTGGGTATGCAAAGCCTGTCTGGTGTGTGTGTGTGTGTGTGTGTGTGTGTGTGTGTGTGTGTGTGTCGGGGGGCACAGGGGCACTGGGACTGATCTATTCTGAGCAGGTGCTCTGCAGGGGCAGGAGCACTTCACAGCGAGTCTGGAGGTCTGACTGGCTGGGTGACCTTGGAGCCTCCCTCACAGGGCTGTTGTGAGCCTTCATTCACATGGCTCACACGGAAAGCAACCTGGCACGCTCTAAGCTGCAGGCTCTTCTGGGCCCCGGACCTGGCACCCTGCCGGGTGAGGGAAGCCATTCAAGGACAGGGAGGAGCAGGTCTCAGGGAGGGAGGGTGGTAGGGAGCCCAATAGATGGGAGTTTTGTCCTGGCTTGCGCAAGTTACTTGGTCTCTCTGTGCCTTGATTTCCTCATCTGAAAAGCGGGATACTAACAGTGTCTCCATCACAGACTGCTGGGAAGGTGAAATGAGAGCTAATCGAAGTGCACGGCATGTGGCAAAACAGTATTAATTATTTTCATACAAGAGTTTTTCTTGAAGCCGTATATATATATTTATGTGAATAGGGTCTATTTTTAGAGAAGTGTTAGGTTTATAGAAAAATCGATCAGAAAGCAGAGAGTTCCCATGTACCCTCGCCCAGTTTCCCTGTCCTTTACATCTGTGTGAGTGAGTGCGGTACGTTTATTACAACGGCTGAATCGACACCAATGCATTATTATTAACTAAAGCCCTTAGGTCACATTAGGGTTCACTCTTCGGGTTGTAGCTTCTGTGGGTTTTGACAAATGTCAGCATTACAGTATCCCTACCCCAAAGATCCCCCATGCTCCACGTATTCGTCCCTCCCTTCCCCTGAACACCTGACAACCTCTCTCCCCATCGACCTACCCTTCCCAGGATGAGACACGTAGCCTTTTCAGATTGGCATATTTCACCTCGTGATATGTATTTACAATTCCTCCATGTCTTTTCATGGCTTAGGAGCTCATTTCTCCTTATCTCTGAGTAATAGTCCATTGTCTGGATGTTCCACAGTTTACTTATTCATTCACCAACTGAAAAACCTCTTGGTTGCCCCACGTTTGGCATGATTAATTTTCTAACATCTGGGAGGTGTTTTGAGGGCAGAAACTGTTGGAATCAGACTGAATGGCTCCAGATTCTGCCCCTCAGTTGGGTGATCTTGGAAAGTTATTTAATCTCTTTCACCTTCCTCCTCTGAGAAAGGAGGCCGTGAAAGGCTGTCACACAGACCTCTACACTGTGATGGCTCAACTGGAATAGAAATTTCTCTCTCAGGTCCCCGCCTGGGGGCTCCAGGTCAGCGGAGGCGCTGCCACGCTGGGTAAAATCAGAGACCCAAACCCATCATTTCAACATCAAGCTTCTACAGTCACTCTGGTGGTCCCATTGCTGCCAGAGGGCCAGAGGCAAAAGTGTGAGGAGTATGGCTCCCTTGCTTACATGCTATTGGACAGAACTTAGTCACATGTCCTTACTTCAGTGCAAGGGTAGCTGGGAAATGTAGTCCAGCCATATGTCTGGCTTCAATTCTAATTAGACTAGAGGAAAGAGAGAATAGAGTTTGGTTTGGTCTCTGCCTTGTGATAGAACCTACTTCATAGGTTTATGATAAGGGTTAAATGAAGGGATTTGTGTAAAGCCCTTAGTTTAGTCCCTGGTGCATAATTAGTGCTCAATGTGTGTTAGACTGTTCTAGGATTGGTCAGTAGGAATTATGGTGTCATAACATTTCTGAGCTGGGGGCTTTTCAAAGTGATCTAGCTCAGTGTGTTTCACACCATGTTCAGCTGAGCCCTTCAGACCTCTCAGGGACCCCTGGGGTGGGAGACACACTCCCACCTTATTTGGTTCACATATTGGGTTCTAGATAACCTTCCACTGAAGAGAAGTGTCTGCAGCTTAAAAAAAGTTAAAAACCACCAACCTAGGGCAATTTCCTGAAGTCACACGATGGGTTCTTCCACCTCCCTGAGAGTCCAGCCTTGTCTCTTGGTTGGAGCGGTTCAGGGCTGGGTTCCAGCTTCATTAGGGCCACCAGAGATGATGCCAGCAGGGATGGCGATGAGGAGAGCAGAGACAGGGAGCCCAATAGACACCAGAGGCTATGGGCTGAAGTCAGCCTGGAGCTCATCCCCAGCCAACCAGCTGCCCTCTGCCTTCAGTGGAATGGGGATCCTTAGCCTGACTCGCCTGGCTCAGGCTCTGGGCAGGAAGGGACAACCTCTGGGCTCCACAGGTGCACAAGTCCCAGACTGGACACACATTTTCCACCTGTCCTTGGGCAGGACTTTGCTCCCAAGTCTAGGACTTCACATCTGTGCCTGATATAGTTTATCCTGGCACACTGGCCCCAGGGCCAGGGCACCAGCCTCCCCAGATGGTTTGTTCTGAGTATTTGCTCTGTCTCCTGGACTCACAGTATCTGTGAAAGTGATGAACTTGCCTTCCTGTCATGCATGCTACTAGGCGGCAGTGGGGCCAAGCGTTATGAGCATAACACTCAGGGCTTGGGGGCAGCAGACCCAGGTTCAAGTTCTGGCTCATTCATCTGTGTGTGTGTGTGTGTGTGTGTGTGTACCTTCAGCATTGCTTGCTCTCCCAGGCCTTCTGTTTCTCATCTGGGAAATGGCTATAACAGTACCTTCTCAGAGGGTGGTGTGAGGAGTAAGCAAGATAATGTGTGCAAAGCCCTTAGAGTAAGTTCTTAATAAATGGCAGCTGTTGTCATTTATATGTGAGCCTAGCCAAGAGAGAGTTTAAAATGCTAATTAATACACCATAATAGTATACAGACTTATTACAAAAACAAATAAACAAGCCCTGAAGGACATAAGTAAAAGTCTCTTCCCTGTCTTGTCTTGCCTTCTCCACCCACCTCCATATCTCACTCCAGGGGTTACACTTGCTAAAATTTTCTTTAATGGGCCCCAAGCTCCAAGATTATAGTCAAGAAAGCTTGTCGTGTTTTGCCTTAAGAACTCCCTCACTGGCCCCTAGCCTACCTTTCCTCTTTCACCTCCTGCCAATCCAGCTCCATCCCCTCCCTGCTCCTTCAAGCTCCTGCCCCACTGAACTGCCAGTCCAGATGGCTCACCTTCCCCATGCTGCTTCGTCTGCTAGAAGTCCCTGTGGTTTCTTTTCATCATGCTCCTCCTCACTCTTCAAAACACAGTGCACCTGTCTCCTCCTCTTTGTGATATCATCCTCGGGTCCCTACCTCCCTTATGAGCCATACCATCCTGCTGGGAATGCTCTACTGCAGGTCTCTCACTCCTGCTTGACCCCGGGCTGCCCCAGGGCAGGGACCTTGGTCTCAGCCTCTCCCCTGGGACCACTGAGCGAGGGCCAGCCCCAGTCCTGCAGTTCTGATGGAGCTGCTCTCTCCAGAGGAATTTAATGACATTAATGGCCAGGGAGATATAAAGGGCCATATAGAACAGCCTGAGCATGGACTCCACTCTCTGAGACCAAGGGAGGGCTCCCCCGAGCGGAGGCATGGGGAGAGAGAGGGCACGTTGGCCATTTTTCCTCCCCTGGATGCTGTGTTTAGGCCTTTGCACACCATCATGAAGGCAGTAGGGAGCCTCTGAAGATTTTTCAGCGGCAGAGTGACATGATGCACGGACATAATTTGGGTTTATTTGTGCACCTGCCACATCTCATTGACTATAGACTTCAACCTTTTTCGCACCAGGGACCGGTTTTGTAGAAGACAATTTTTCCACGGACCAGGAGAGAGGGGAATGATTTCTGAGTGATTCAAGTGCATTATATTTACTGTGCATTTTATTTCTATTATTATTATAAATTGTTATTATTATTACATTGTAATATATACTGAAATAATTATACAACTCACTTGCCACTATAATGCCTGCCACTGGATACAGCTTAATTGTCACTGATAGGGTTTTGCTTGAGTCTGCAAGCAATTGATTTATAATGGTCTCTGTGCAGTCAAACCTTCCTGCTGTTAATCTATATTTGCAGCTGCTCCCCAGCGCTAGCATCACCGCCTCAGCTCCACATCAGATCATCAGGCATTAGATTCTCATAAGGAGCACAAAACCTAGATGCCTCCCATGCACAGTTCACAATAGGGTTTGCGTTCCTGTGAGAGCTAATGCCACTGCCGATCTGACAGGAGGCGGAGCCCAGGTGGTAATCTGAGTGATGGGGAGCAGCTGTAAATACAGAGGAAGCTTTGCTTGTCTGCCGCTCACCTCCAGCTGTGCAGCCTGGTTCCTAACAGGCCATGGTACTGGTCTACGGCTCAGGCACTGGGGACCCCTGGACTAGAGGACCTGAGGGACAGTATCAGTTTCATCTCTGTGTCTCTCCTAGCACACAGTAAGCATCCACACAAATCTGTGGACTGAAAGACAAAATGGGTCCTGACACATGGATGGGACTGGCCGATGTGGGCTAGAAACAGTAGTGTGGCTGTGAGTTGAGAGTCATAGGCTGGGACATGTGGGATTCAGGAAGCAGGAGGGGACGACCTGGTATCAAAGGATGATCCAGGACCACGAAGGCCTCCCAGACGTCCAGAGCCCATGTGGGTTCCCTGTGGGTGACCCCTGGCGGGTGTGCTCTTGCTGCTTACCACACGCGTGGGCTTCTCTTCATGTAACTCCTTAGAGACGTCCCGAGGCCTCAGCCCCGATAGACAGATGGCTTCCTTCCTTCTTCTATTTTTGCCTTGGTGTTTTTGGCTTCCCAACTAGCCATGATGGAGGTGGGAGCCATGCTCCTCATTGTATTTTTAATAAGGCATGATGGTCTCAAGGAGGAAAGAGGATGAGCTGAAAGTAGCCCTTCATATTTCTCTTGTGCAACAACCCTCCCCTGACAAATGTAGTTCTTTCCCCTGTGCATGAACCCCAATCGATTTCGCCTCCGTCAAAATCCCTCAGGCGTTTCCAGGCTCCTAATGGTAACTGATGAGGACATTCCTGTTGTTAGCGGGACGGCCAGTGGCCCCGGCGTGTCTGTGACCTACCTACTGCTGCAGGATTAGAACAGTTCTGTCAGCACTAATAAAAGCCATTACCTACTGAGTGTCTATTGTATGCCAGGCACTGTGCCCAGTGCTTCACACGTATAATCTGGTTCAGTCTTCGCACTAGTTTTGTGACATCTGTATTATTATCCCCACTTTACAGGTGATAAAACAGAGGCACAGAGAAGTTAAATGACCAGGTCCGGGACACTTGGGCACGGGGCCAGGACTGGCATTCAGTGAACGGAAGTCCAGTGCCCTGCAGGTTCACATCCAGGCTCTAACCAATCCAGACGTCAATCCTGTCATGTGCCATAAAGGAATGTGGCATCAGAGGTGCCACGCTGGCCATTGGTGCAGTGTCTCTGCTTGAGGGTCAGGGGCTGGGTTCCTGCCCATGTGTTTTGTTCAGAGTAAGATGAACAGAACAGGTTGGTCTGAGTCAACAGTCTTGATGAGCTCTCAATCCCTCAGCCACAGGCCGCTCGGGTTGCAACCCAGAGGTGGAACAGAGCGTTAGAAGCTGTGAGGAACCTGGTTCCTGGAGGGCTGGGCTGGAAGCAGGAGATGGGGCTCTGGGGTGAGTGCTGGAATCATGGCCCACTGTCTTTCCTGGGCAGTGGACACATGTGGGTTGGGAGGAGAAGTTCAGAGGTCTTTGGCGGGGGGGACAATGGCCTTTGTCTTCATCTGTTTCTAATTTAGCTTTTCTTCCTCCTCTTCTCTGTGCCCTCTTCCTCATCCTCTTTTTTCAATATGGAAATAGCATCATTGCTTTTCTGAACAGGACAATTCGTGCTCTTTGCAAAAAAGAAAAGAAGTCAGATAGTATAAAAGTTTGAAGACAAATGTAAAGATAATCCACACTCCCCAGCATCCAGAAACAGATGCCACGACATTCGGTGTGTAGCCATTCAGACATTTTCTGTTTGCTGGAATGAAGTCAGATTATACAAACCAGATTCCATCTGAATGTCCCACTTTGCAGTGAACCACGGTCATTTCTCAGCTCTACCTATAGATCTACTTTGCCATTTTATGTGCTGAATGAGCTTTCTTTTTTAGATAGATTGTCACTTACTTTGATCTTTTTGGATTATATGTCACTCATTAAACACTGACGTGTGTGTCTCAAGGAACTAGGTATGGTAACTTCTCATGTCCTCCTACCACGTGTCCTTCATCTTGTTCCTCTCTGACCCGCCCCTGGACCCAGGACTACAGGGTTCAAGGTGGATGAAGGAGAGAGAGACTCAATGTTGTCACAGACCAGGGGTGTGGGGACTGTGGAGTGGGGGGAGAGAGAGCGAGAGTGGGAGAGCATTCTGGGTACCATGCTGACTGGATGCCTGGATGTGGGTGAAGGGGACATCGGGAGGCATTGCTCATGCTCTGGGTAATGGACAGAGCTTTCTTGGGGAACTTGACATTCTAGACAAACACAAATCCCTGGCTCAGGAGAGAGTGAGATGTCAAACTTCCATTCATCCATCAAATGCGCATCTACATCCATTCCATATGTCAGATTCAGTGCCAGGCGCTGGAGGTATGGAGTCAAGTAAACCATGGTCTGTAAAAAGTGCAATGGAGAGATTCATGGGGATGGAGAGAAGGGAAGGACTGTGACCTACCTGGGCTGTTTGGGAGGAAGGCACTTGAATGAGGTCAGGGTGGGGAGTGGAGAGGAGGGGAGGGCTGGAATTCCCAGACCGGAAGAACAGCACATATCCACAGTTAGGTGGCAAAGCAGAACGCGTGACTGTCAGGTAGGTGGACGTTAGGAGAAGGAGGGTGGTGGATGGACGGGAACTAGTTGATTAGGGCTGATGAGGACTAGGTCTGGAAGGGTTTTGAATGTGAAATGTGATGCTAAGGGATTTATCCTGTAGGCCCTTGGGAACGACTGAAGGGTTTGGAGCTGGCGAAAGATCTGATCCAACAAAGATCTCTCTGACCACTCCTGGAAGAAACTGGGGCCAGGGGACCAGACATAGGCTCTGCATGACTTGCGGGAGAGATGGAGAGGGTTCGAGCTAAGGTGCATGTCTTGCAGCATGTACATGATAAGGTAGGGCGTGTAGGAAGAGCTAATGAGACAGGGGGCACTGGGTTGGTGCAGAGCAGACGAGGGAGGTAGGGAGAGGGGAGGAGGCAGAGATGAGGGCAGGTCTCTGTTCAGGGTGGGAGGCTCCATGAGCTGGGGAGGAAGGTGGGTCAGGGTGACATCAGGACACAGACAGGGCAGCAGGGATTTTGCTGTCCTCTTTCCTGTGCTGCCTAGGGCAGGATGAGTCAGCTAAAGACCAGGCTTGCTCTGTGTTTTGCTTTTTGATTCTTATAGACTCAGAGGCTTACTGTTTAGGAGGACTTGGAGATTATCCCACCCACCTCCTCATTTGATGGACAAGGAGCCTGAGGCCCAGAGAGGGGAGTGATGGGCTGAAGGTCATGCAGCAAGTCCCTGGAAAAGCTGGGGCCACATCCCAGGTGCTGTGATTCCCAGGACAGGCTGGTTCCACCATGTCAGGTGTCACGGCCAGGTACAGTAGCGGCTTGGGCTGTGGGGCCAGACACACCAGGCGGGGAACCTGGGCTCTGCTCCTAGCCTGCGACCTTGGGCAGGTCCATCAGTTTCCTCATCTTGACTGTAGGACTAACAGTCCTCGTCCTGCAGAGTCATCATGAGGATTGGATGAGACACAGGAGAGATGTCTTGTCTTGTGCCTCTGCAAATGTGACTCCTCCAGCCCCTTCCTTCCTTCCAAGCTTGGTCTCTTCATTTACAGTCTCCCATCTCAGGGCCAATATTTGTACTCTTAATCAAGCTATTACAAATTTCCTGAATTGGCCAAGGGTTAAATTAATGCAAACTTCCTGCCCTTAGCAAGCTTTTTAACTTCTCCTGGACTCAGTGTTGTTATCTATAAAATGGGAAAAGTAATCTTCAGGTTTTTGGAAATTAAAAGTGACAATGCAGGGAAAGCATCCTGCCATCTCAGGCATCTCTGAATAGGGATCCTCTGAATCCCAGGAGGAATCTGGGAACCTGTGGATGCCCTGGGTGGGACCATGCTTGCACTAGAAATACTGACAAGCTTGAGCCTGGCATTTCACAGGGCCCTTGAGGGCGCCTCGAAGCAGTTTGGAAAGGCTGATTGAGGAGGAGCAGTCTCCTCTTTGCTGCATCTCTTTTTAACTTACTTTGCTTTGATTTTTCCATTTGCTACTAAGCATGTATGAGTTACCTGCCTCTGTGATCTGTACATTAAATACGACTGATTGTTCAGCACAAGGAGGAGGCTGTGTTCATTCATGTTTTCTTTTTTCTTTCAATTAATGAAAACAGGGCTTTTAATATGCATTGAGCTACTGTGCAGTCTGTTGTTTTTCGGTCTCAATAACATTGGAAGAAACTTTCGGATGGTGAGTGACCTTGGACAGGATGGGTAAACCCTCTGGATTCCTGGACTAGCATATTTGAATTCAATAAGCACCAGTGACATCTACTATTTTGTCTGTTCTACAGAGCAATCTACCCTCTCACATTGAGAAGTCAAAGTCCTTAGCTTGTTCCATTTCTCAGGGCCTTTGCACACGCTGTTTCTGCCACCAGGACTGTTCTTCACTCAGCTAATCTTAGAGTTTGCTTCTGTATCTGCTAATAGATATTGTTTCTAGTGCTATAATATCATAAACATTATTTTTAAGGTTCTAATGTGTTTTTATTGATTGGAATTGGGTGTATTTGTAATTCTTACATCAATGCATGTAATATACAGTAATATTCAAATATCTGATACTAAAATAACTTACTGATAAATTCTAGTATTTAACACAGAATAGTTCTAGCTCTATTACAAACAAAAGGAAACAAAACCACTGAGTTTGTCTTGGAAAATTTAAATCCAGGCCATTATTTCACAATTTAGAAAGCTAAGAAATTCAAATTTAAGATGCTTTTCTCATTGTTGCAGTTTGCTCTGTGGATTTGTGACTTGGGACTTGCTCTAGTCTCAAGCTGTTCCTGCACGTGACACACCTTGGAGACGAGGCCTGGCGACTGTCCTTGCCCCATGTCCCGGTCAGTCCTCTGAACCCAGCCTACCAATCCCAGCTTTTGACCCTCAACTCGAGTGTACTTGCAGAAAACACCCCTGGAACCTTCCCCCAGACTTCATAATCCATGGATAGCAGGGTGTACCCTTCTGACATGCTCAGATCCTCCTCGTCTCCCTGACAGGCCTCTGGGGTCACATGGGTGACCTCCATGCCGACGGGTACCCCAGCCAAGAAAACCAGCAGGCCTAGAAACTTAGAGGGGTCAAATATTGTTTATCAGTGGTAAGTAGTTCTTTGTCGTACCACCTTACCTAAAACATCTTCCCCACCATAATTTCCTTCCTCTGATTTATTTCCCTGTACAGTACTTATCACTACCTGTAATTTTGTTGTGGGTATGTATTGTCTATCTTCTAGGCACACAGGGACTGTGTCTGGATTTGCTCGCCATGGTATGCCCTGTGCCCCAGCCAATGCCTGGCCTAGAGTAGATGCTCAGTGAACAGTTGTTGATGGAATGCCAGTCATGAGACTCATGAGCATCTGGGGCATGATGAGAAAGGTACTTGGGAAGGGCCCTGGTGATTTCTCATAAGAGCTTTTCCCACCCAAGCCTGGGGCCCTGGAAAGACAAGGAAGTGGCAGATGACTCTCACTTTGCCACCAGTTGAGAACAAATTACAGGGCAGCTGTTTAAGTCTGACGTGGCAGGAATCAGGAAAAGGGGTGGCCTTGTGCTCCCAATCCCCACTCCCGCCCATCAGACATATTACTGCAAGGGTAGGGAGGTCTTGGAATTAGCACTCGGCTCCCTTCACCCTAATTTTTATACAGTAACACTGTCTCACCTTTACTGAGCACTGCTCTCTTCTAAATGCCTTGCCTGAATTAACTCATTTAATCCCTACATCAATCCTGTGAGCTAGGCAAGAATCATATCACCATTGACAGATGAGGAAACCGAGGCACGGGCATGGGAAATAACATGCCTAAGACCACATAGCTAGTGAATGGAAGAGCTGCGATTTGTACCCAGGTAGCTGTGGCTCTAGAACTCCTGGATACTCAAGGGACCCCGCCCCCCCACACTGCATCAGGACCAGTGTGGGGAAGGCACTGACCCAAGTCATGCAGCTCCTTTTGGAGACGCTGGGCTAGAACTCAGGGCTCCTGACTCCAGGATGGGACTCCTGTTATCACCCCAGGCACGTGGTCGCATGGGAATGGTGAGGGGTTGGGAGTCAGCCTGACCTGAATTCAAATCCTGCCTCCAGCTGACCAGTTAGCAGCTGACTTCAGAGTCTTGCTGGGCCCAATGCCTGGGAGCTGGAGTACCTGGCCTGATAGCACTGGGCATTGAAGAAGAGGCCAGGGCCACCTGTGTCCCCTTGTCTTTTGAGTCTCATCAGAAAGAACTGGAGGGCAGAGCTCCAGACTCCCTGCCCACGGCCTCGGAGCCTGTGGGTTCAGGGTTGACAGTGACTTATTTGGATGATGTCAGAATTGTTGCCACCTGGGTCTAATTTCCACAGGGTGAACCATCTGCTTGCCTCTGGTTTTGAAGCCACTGGTCTTGGGGGAGGACTTTATAGGATCGCAAAGCATCCTGGGCCCCCTCTCTAGGGCCTTTTGCCTCGTGGCCTGAGCCACCTGGTAGCACCTTGGTGTGGAATGAGCACTGGGCTTGGAGTTAAAGTACCTGGGCAGGCTCTGACACCTGCTTGCTGGGTGACTTGGGGAAAGTGTCAGCATCTCTAAGTCCCCATTTCTCCATCATCTCTAAAGCAGCCTTGCTTTTTCGAGGGCTGTTGTGAGGATTTCAAGTGATAAAAGTCAGAGCAGCTCAAAGTTTTCCACTGAAGCAAAACCTAACAGCCAAAGAGAGTAAACAAGTACCCTGGGGGTTTGAGGGTGTAGCTGAGAGCAGTCCGCCACAGCTGGCACGGTACCTGAAGTCCTACTGTAGCTTAAAAATTTATGTGCCTTTTGCATTCTGCTCCGTAATAGATCCATGTTGTTTCCTTTAACACAAAGACCGCATTTTAGCTTACTTACCATTGGGTAATTTTAATGCCAGCAAGATGGGTCATGTAAGTCACATGGTCACAGGGCTCTGCAAGCCCCCTGGCCCATGGCCGGGAGCTGCCAAGGGTGTGCGTACCCCAGTTTAAGAAGCGTTCGTGTAAGAAAAGGTGCTTTGGAAAGAGCAAAGCTGTGCCACGTAAAGGTCAGAGAGTTTTAATGTGACCGTTAGCAGTAATGGGAAGGGGCCGCGGGCAAGATGGATGAAGGCGGGAGAAGGGCCGGCGGAGATGGAGGGATAGAAATGGGGGTGCTGTTCCGGCTAGGAATGCAAATCGCTGAGTGAGCCGGGCTCCAGTGCTGGGTCCCGTCCCCTCCTCTCCTCTCCCCCACTTGCTGGGCACCTCCTTTCTCCTTTCCTTGACTTAGGGGACCCAGTCAAGGGAGGACATCTCAAAACCTCTGTGATCTATAAGTTCCAAAATCTGGAGTATTTATTTTTGTGAAAACTGGAATGAATTGGCGCCCTGTCCCTGGGGACTTGTCAGCAGGCACAGGGGCTGGACTCGGCCTCATGTCCCCGTGTGCTGGTGACCGAGGCTTCTAATACCACTGCGTCCCGTCACAGTGTGCCATATACGCATGGACTCCTTTGGCTTAGGTTGCCTTTCCTGCAACGGCCTTCCTCCCCAGGGTCCCCTTCAGCACCGGGCCAGCTCTCCGTACTCTTGGCCATGAGGTCCCTCCAACAAGCGCCCTAAATCCTTTTTGCCTGCCCTTCGTGTACACTCCCAGAAAAGCCATGGCAATGCCCCAGAATTCCTCAGGTGGCTATGCAGATTAGGCTCCACTGTGACCTGGGCTACGGGTACGAACCGTTAGCCTCCTTTCTGCTCCTTTTAGTATCTTTTTAAAACTGCAAAGCTCCTGTGCAGAAATACGCACAGTTTACAATATTACAGAATGTCTGAAAGCAAATATTTCCAAAGAATTGTGGGAGCACAAGCAAACACCTTTCTTTCTTCTGCTGTTTTTTCTGGGCCAGAGCAGGTAATGAGTTATCCTTTTCACAACTACTGTTCAGTGGGGTTTTGGCTACATTATGTGGAGCAGATATAAACGGGGTAAGTTAAAGGCATGGATTATTGCAAAATAAAATTGGGATACATGAAGCTTAAAACTCTTAATTTTAAACTACTCCTCACAATAGACCAGAGCTTGATCCTCTGTAATTCTTTGCAAACAGCGTTTGCATTTTATTATCGACCGTGTTTTATAGTGGCAGAGGATGAGATTTGGCTCATGTTTTTGCATAAATATAATAAAAGGAGGCTTCCCAGTGAACATAGATTTGGGAAATAGTGTTTACTTTTTTTCTCTCAATTCAAAAGAGTGTGAACTGGAAATTTTTGTTTCAGTAATTTTTCTTTTCAAACACAAAGGCTGTGTATTGTTTCTTCCCACAAAGAACACAAGCCAATCTGGGGACAATTATGGTTTTGTAATTCTCTCTGGGGAGCAGAGGCCCATATTGAGAACTTGCCAGTCAGCAAACAAGGCTCCATGTTGTCCAGATGGGCTGTGGACTTGGCGTGGAGATGACAGAGGCTGGGGGCTCCAGGCTCAGGCAGGGCCTGGGGGGCACTTCAGGAGGGTAGGGCCTTTGTGGACTAGAGGCTAAGGAGGAGGGGGCAGCAGGGAGGTGTGAGGTGGGCGGGCCTAACACTTTGCTTTGTGCTTATCTAGTCCTTCCAGAGACCCCCTGAGATTACAGCCTGGAAGATGCTTATTTCAGGAGGGCCCTGGAATCTCAAAGAGGCCACTGTGGGTCTAGAGCAGGCAGGAGACTGTAATTAGCCAGGCCTAAGCCAGATCAGAATTCTTTCTCTGCCGCTCGCAAGTTTGTTGACCATGGGCACCCAACTTTGCCTCTTTGAACCTCAGTTTTCTCATCTGCAGAAAGGGATAATAATAGCACTTACTTTAAAAGATAGTTGTAAAGATTTGCTGCAGATAAAATAGAGAGAAAGGCCCTTTGCTCGACGACTCATTTATATTACCAGTTATTGTGGTTAATCCAAGCTGAGCTGGAACTTTGCACTCAGGAGATTTGACAGTTTTGGATTTGGGCCTCAGCTGGCCTTGCATTAGAATCAGTTATTTATGTGCACCGTGATTATAATTAAGAGCTCCCAGAGGGTGGGGTGATTTAGCCCAACTCAGGCACCTCAAATACTCAGTAATTGTGATTTGAATCACACTAAATTTAATTTCTCTCTCAAAGCAGTCATGTCTGCCCTTCTTTGTGCCTTCCCCTTGTCAAGGTTGTTTCTGTCTGGGAGAGGGGTCCATGTTCTAGAAAATTTCTTTTTGCCCTGGCAGTGTTTCCCTTTTGGAATGCTTTTCCTGCAATATGTACTCATTACCACCAGGTGGTGATAGCACCCCAGAACCCTTTTGGGAGCCAGGATGAAGCAAAGAGGATTTCCCTCCTTGGGAGACATTTAAAAATGGATTTCTGTTTATTAAACCAGTTCAATGGGATTAATCTACTCACCATCTCCAACTTTAAGCATGGCAAGCATCACAGGAGCTAATGAGACAAAATACAAAGTGTTTGGTACACTCAATTATCTTTTCTTAACTAATCCCTAGAAAGTGTAAAATTCAGTGCTCCCATTCCTTTAGGGAAGGCTTTCTCTTCTCTTAACACCCAGGTTTGCCCCACTTGGTCCGCTACTGTCTGTGGCTTCCTTCTACTCTGGCTTATATTTACTTATTTAGCCCTGTACCAGTGCTCTATGCCAGGCCCGGGGCAGCGTATGCTCTGACCTCCAAAAGCTCACAGTCTCGGTGAGTGGGGGAGGGTTATGGAATCAGACTAAGAGTCACAAATCCAAATGCCTACAGCGTTGGGGCAGGTAACAGAACTGAGTGGAGCAGGTTTGGGGTAAGGAGCATAGTGGGTTGGGGGGGGCTTTGGAGATTTGGGGCACATCTAAAAGGGTGGGGGACAGATACCACTAGCTCCACCTGATTGTTGCCATGTAAGAGAGTGACTTTTCTTTGCCAGGTTTTCTTATTCTTTAGGAGAAATTGACATATTGATTTTTAAAAAATATACAATCATTTACTTTAAATGTATTCCTGGGCCAGATTTGGCTCTAGGGGTGTGAGTTTAAGACAGTGAGGAAGAGGCCACTGGCATGGCGTGGTAAGTGCAGTGAGAAAACTGTGTCTAGGGGACTGTGGGAGCCCAGAGGAGGGAGCCCCAACTCTGCCTGGAGCATTCATTGATTCATTGAGTCATTGATTCATTTAGCAAATACAGGGTCTGGCACAAATGACACCCCTTTTTTATGAGCTGGTAATCTGCATGAAAACTTTTATTACAAAATCATAAGCATGTAATTCTGTAACATAACAATATCACATTCAAGCTCACTTTAGGTGAAATGTTTAAATTGCTGTCCATCTCGTGGGAGACATTTACATACAGGGTCCGACGTTACTTCTGCTGGACCCTGTATTTACTGCCTTTCTGTAAGGTGCAGCATTCTGTGCTGAGTCCTGGGGGTTGACAGGCTCATCAAGCGGGTGCAGCCTCCCTTCACAGAGCACACAGCCCAGCAGGGGACACAAACGTGCAACGCTGTGTCCTGCTACTTATGGTTCGGCTGCGAATGGGTTGTGTTGTGGAGGGACAAGTGGACAGTGCAGTGAGAGCCTGGGGTGGCTCAGCGGAGGGCTTCCCCGAGGAAGTGATGTTCTGTCTGAGATCTGAACGATAAGTAGGAGCTTGTCTCACCTATTTAGCAGGCCAGCCACTTCTTCCTCCAGAGGTGAACTAAATGCCCAGTGAGGAGGGTCTAGCTCAGGTCGTGATCTGGAGGACGGGCCGTTTCTCAGGAAGGAGTCTCAGATGGCCGGTGTTGGATCCCTTCCCTGCCGTGGAATGCGCTGGGCAGGAGGCGAGGGAGGAGAGGTTTCTCCAGCTCTGACCTGGGCCATGTGCTGTGGGAGCAGTGGGGGCCCCGGCAGGCAGAGGGGGGCCCTTGTGGGGTGGGGGGAGGCTGGGAACAACTCCTTCAAAGAGCAGAGAGAGGACCCCAGACCAGTGATTTGGGGAAGGGGGACCGGGACAGAGAATTTGGGCACAGGCCCCCGGCTCCTGCGGTAAGGAGTTTCCAGGTTCCATCCCCGGTGCCTGAGAACGAGCGGGGCTTACAGCAGAGCTGAAAGCTGAGGACGTGGGGAACGAGGGTGCTCAGGGTCCCCGGTTACACCGAGAGGGCTCAGAAGGGGGACGCACAGCTGCCCCACATTTGATGTGTGGGGGGGAAAGAACCCACCAGCTCCGTCTTCATATCCTGTCTCCCCACCGACGAGCTGTGCAATCTTGGGCAAATTGCTTAAAGTCCCTGAGCCTCAGCGTCCTTAGCAGTAGGAGGGACACTGCCTCAGAGTGGGGTGGTTCCCTGGGATCATCAGCACGAGGGCCCAGCACTGTGCCTGACCTGCTGTTGGGACACTCCTGCCTTCTGCTGTCCTCGCATTCACCAACTTGGAGTCTATGCCCCCAGCATTTCTCAAGGTCACAGGTAATGTCCTCAATGTCGGCGGTCCCTGTTCATGCCTGCATCTCCTCTCCATCCTCAGCCTCCTCCAGCCCTTATCCTGACAACTGCTTCTGCACACATCTCTCTAAAAAATCGACCAAACATTCAGCAGAAGACACAAGCATATATTTTGCCGTGTATCCTTCCTGGAACTGCGAGAAGTAAGTCCACGCTCAGTCCCCAGCCGGGGATCTCTGAGTGAGTGGGTCTTTGCCCTGACCCACCCACTCATACCTAGGCCCTTGTGCAGGCCCTGGCACAAGCAACCCCCCCAAGTCTTTTCACTCAGGCACACCCCCTCAGGCCCTCACACCCATAGACCTAGGTGAGGACACACACAGGTCCTGCCCCAGTCACACACGTACACACAGCTACTGCTGCACACTGCTGCAGGCTCTAGGTATCCCAATACACATGTCTGAATACACACTCAGGCACTTCCCTCACACACTGCAGATGTTACACTCGCCGCTGCCTTCCCGCGCGGGCACGCACGTGCACTCACACACCTGCACACACAAGGGACACGAGTCCTCTCAGGCACACCCAGCCCTCGCCAAGCTCAGACACATAAAGACACTTCCTACACACCTGTGTGACACGCCAGACCCACATACTGTGGCAGACACCTCTCCTAAACATGATTCTGGGCCCCCCAGGTCCTCATAAATGCGAAGACATCCTGATCCTCACTGCCGCGCGCCCCTCCCTCAGGACCCCTCAAAGAGCAGCTTATAAAAACGTTCTTTCTGTGATGGAGCGCTTCCTTTGGGCCTCTTCAGCTTGTAACAGATTAAAGGCGAACGGGCATTTGTCACGGGGAAGTGTACCCACTTGTGCTGGAAAATGGACTTTCCGATGAGCACGAGAGCTTGAACCTGTCGCGGAGGGGAGGGCCAGTGTTATTGCAGCCTGCCGGGCTGTGGTGGCCGCTGCCGGCCTTATCGGCTGTGGCAGGCATCACCTCCGACTGAAAGGATCCCATTACGGTAAGTAATGGCTTAATCACAGCCAGTTTGTAATGGAGATGACCTCTCAGCATCCCGCTGGCCTCCCGATGGATTGCACCTCTCCATGCCCGTGACGAACAGCACCGTGCGCCGGCTCCTGCCCACGGGCCACGGGGCCCAGCTGGCCCAGAATCAGGCAGCTCTGGGGGAGGCAGGGGAGAGAAGGCGCCCGAGACCGCTGGCCCGCCGCCTGGCACAGGGGTGAAACCGAGACCTGGTGAGGGCACCTCCCAGGGCCCCTGGCTGGACCCCATTTTCCTCCCTGCCTTTTTGTAGAGCCTCAGTTAAAGCAGAACAGTCACGACAGGAAGAGCTTCTGTTTGATGGGTGCCAGGGTCTGGTCTGGCACGTCTCCGTGTTTCATCTTGCTCCAGCCCTGCGAGGTGGGATATTTACAGACGAGGAACCTGAGGCTCAGAAAGCACACGTGACTGGTCCAGGGTCATGGAACAAGTAGATGATGAGACTGGGTCTCTAGCTTGGGGGCTGTGAGCCTCTGAGGCCAGCGTTCTCGGCCATTATTTTTGGAGAGACTCCCATCAGCCTTTGGGTGGCCTCATGCCTTTGCAGGTGCTCAAGCCAATCTCTTTCCTAGGCAGGTGGGAGCTGAGTTGTCCTCACCCGTGTGTCCCTGTGCCAGGGAACCTTCCGTGTTCTGCCTGGAGGCGGTATGTGCCAGATGTTTGACTATCCACCCGAAGCCAGCTACTGTGACTTCCACCTCAAGGTCAGGGGTTCACTGGTGAGCACAGGGACCCTGGTTGTGCTACTGCCGAGACCGTGTGTCCCCGGGATTGGTTGGGGGAAACCCTGGGGCTCAGGATCCCGGGGCACCATCCCCTTTCCTCCTTTAGGTCCGACCCAAGCCACTGTGCCAGTTGCCCAGCAGGGCCCAGGATAGAGCATCTGGAGACTCACGGGGAGAATGAAAGGGCTCTTTTCCCTGCCTTTGCTTATGTCTTCAGGACCACATTAGTGCCTGGGGGAGACATTTGGAGCTTAAGAAGATTTGGGGTTGAGTCCTGGTCCCACCTCTTACGAGTAGCCTATCTGAGCCTCAGTTTCCCCACCTGTACAATGCGTAAACCTGCCTCAGAGAGGTGTGAGGCTTAAATGACATTATGTGTGTGGAATATCTGATAGCAAGCCTGCTACCTGGTGGGGACTGTCGAAGACGTGAAATACGTCCTGCAGAGCGTCCTGAGAGAGGCCAGGCAGTGCCTGGGTTGGGTCCCAAGAATGCAGTCTGTGTGTGGTCGTGACAATCCACAACATGTGGTCATGATGGCAGTGAACACCTGTGCAGGCCTCACCTATGGCAGGTACTAGTGTCTCCCATGGATTTCCCATTTAAGCTCTAGGCCATAATTGATCATCATTGACCCCATTTTACAGCTGAGGCACCTGAGGTTAGGGTTCTTGTTGGTGTCACCTACTTAGAAAATGGAACTCTTGGCCATTGGGCTGAGAGTCCGTGCCTTAACCCCTACACTCCATTGTGTTTGTGACATTTGGAAAGCCCCAAAGCCTGTTCTCTCTGTGTTTGAAATGCTGACCTCTGCATTGCCTCTGAGTAGGCTGGCCAGAGGTCCCATTTAAAATGGGACAGAAAACAACGGGACTGTCTTGTTTCAAATTTTTCATACGGTCAGCCTACTGACATCTTGAATTTAGTCCAGTGAGAAGAGGCTGACCAGATGTCCCGTTTGAAATATGACGTCTGGTTAGCCTACCTTTGAGTGCCAAAGTCCTCAATATTCCAGTTCAGGTCAGGGGCGGGGCACTCTGGTCAGCCAGAGGAACAGGGCTGAACTTGAGCCATGTTTAGGAGGCCACAGAGAGGAGGGGACAAGGGTGGGAGGTCCTGACTCTGCAAGAGAGCCACTCTGGGCGAGTCCAGAAACGAGGCCTGCTGAGGGGGCACTGTGGTTTTGCAGGCTGGCCTCGGGCATGAGGCTTGTAGGCAAGGCTGCCTGAGACAAAGCTGCTGTCACGTGACCAGAGGGAAGCTGCCACTGAGTTGATTCCAGGGGTACTTATTCAGTGCCTACTAGGTACCAGGCACTGGGCCCAGTGGCCATTGGGTTTCATTTGCTGAGCAGCATTTATTCAACCACTGCTTTTTAAGTGCCCACTCTGTACTGGCCAGGCGCTGGGATTCAGCTGTGAGCAAGACTGACAGGATTCTTTGCTTCTCGGAGGAGGGCCGAGGAGGTGCAGAGAAATCACAGGTCAGCGCCCTGGGAAGCGGTCACTGAGGTCTCTACACTCTGTGCTGGGGACTGAGGCCTCCCCTCCTGTCAACCTCATCACAGCTCCAGAAGATGTTCTAGAGTGATGCTCATTTTCTCAAGTGAGGAAGCTGCATCTCAGAGACTGGAAGTGACTTGCCCGAGGTTGCACAGCCAGTAAGTGATGGAGCTGAGCCTCCAGCCCCGATCAGCTGCAAGTCTGTGCTTTGAACAACCATTGTCTGTTTCCTCCTCTGCTCATGATGTCCCTGCAGATCCCGGCCACATGGGCAAGAGGAGTTGGGGGTGGGGGTTGCCCCGCTTTCTTCTCTCCCTCCCACCTCCCCACCACCAGCTTCCCCCAGGCCCCCATGTCTGGGCCTTGCTTTCTCTGCAGTTGAGAAGAGCTTATTCTCATGCTAATTGCAAAACTAATTGTTCTTATTGCAAAATCCATTATATAGTATATTTATATTGCAGATAATGAGCTGTTTGGATTAAATAGCTCACTAAAAGTCAATAAAAAGAAATTTGCTTCCCTGTTCCTCCCCTCGTTTTTCACCAGCACCGTTAGCAGAGCCATCCTTCTCCCTGAAGGCTGGAACTCATTAAAGTGCCTGGAGCAGCACGGGGTGTTCCTGGGGGCATTTTCTTCCTTTCCCTTTGAAAAGGCTTTGGGAGGAGAGGGTGGGAAGACAAGAAGCAGGTTCTCTCCCCAGGTTTAGTCATGCAGAGGTGACTAACCAAGGAAAGTGCATCTTAATTTCTAGCAGAATCAAAGAGCACGGTTCTCTGGGGCTCTATGTGTTAGGGGTGTGAGTGGGGGACCAAGGAATGAGCTGATGGTGCTGACAGCCCTCAAAGGGGTGGGGGAATTAGCCAAAGCCCTTCATGCCGGGCTCTGCTGAATGATGGCAGTCTATGGGCGCTGGCTTGGGGACAGGACCCAGGGGTGGGAAGACAGCCTGGGTCACACTCTGGGAGTGTAAATATCAGGTTTGGAATCAAGGGTCTGGACCGGGGTGTCCAACCTTTTGGCTTCCCTGGGCCACATTCGAAGAGAGATGGTCTTGGGCCACACATAAAATACACTAATGCTAACGATAGCTGATGGGCTAAAAAAAGGTCCGTGCATAATTTTCGTAATATTTTAAGAAAGTTTACGAATTTGTGTTGGGCCA
The DNA here is from genome assembly GCA_004026885.1 of Lyroderma lyra. NCBI lineage: Eukaryota > Metazoa > Chordata > Mammalia > Chiroptera > Megadermatidae > Lyroderma > Lyroderma lyra. The sequence continues at coordinate 29,229 of PVJL010008024.1, forward strand.
CAGGTTGGACAAGTTTGGTCTAGACTTTCAGGTTCTGGCTCCTTCCAGCACCACAACATCTCTGGTGGTTTCCAGAATTTTCCTCGTCTGCCTAGTTCTCTGGTCTTGGTTCTAAACTTGAAGGTGGCTAGTTTAAACTGAGTCCTACAGTCCTAGTAGGAGGAGGGCTGGTCTGTGAAGTTGAGGGGTTACCAGCTCAGGCCTTTCTGCAATCATTGTATTTCATTTCATAAAGTGTGGATTTCTCAGGAAGGGCTGTAGTTAAGACTCGAACCCAGGCCCATGCATTCAACATTTTATGGCACTGCTCTGAGTAATCAAAGTGGGGCCTAAGAGCCTAAGAGGAAGGGCTTATTCCTTATTTCTTTTCCTAGGAGCCAACCTCACATCCGGTCTGATGAAATGGAATGATCTGAGTTGAGATGGTCTGGATGGAGGCTGCCAGCTCCCACAGTAATTAGCCTCTTCCCATTCATTCATTTAATTGATAAATATATACTGAGTGCCCATGATGGTTAAAACACTGGGTTAGACTTTGGTGATGACACTGAATGTTCTCAAGGAACTCATAGTCTAATGGGAGTGCAGGGACAGATATCATCAAATAGTCACACAGATGAGTGATTAATGAAAACCAAGGCAAGTGCTTGGAAGGAAAGGAGAACAATTCTAAGAAAGCAATCCAAGGAGGACCTAGGCTGGGTAGTGGGGACAGACCTCTTGGAGTATGCACACGTGAGACAGGCTCTGCAGGGCTCATGCATTAGACAAGGAAGGGGAGTGGGAAGTGTGGACAGAGGGAGGGGATGAGGGGCAGTACTGGGATAGCAGAAAGGCCGGGCAGATGAGGCTGGGATAGTGAGTTGGGCCTTGAATGTTAAGAAGTTAAGGAGTTTAATCTTTACCGTAGAAGAAATGTGGAGCTGCTACAGGGCTTATAGCAGTGGGGTGATGTGACCTGTGTTTTGCTCTTTTCTCCCCTGCTTCTTCTTTTCAAGAAGTCCCTTTAATATTCCTGTAATACTAGTTTGGTGTTAATGAGTTCCTTTAGCTTTTTCTTGTCTGGGCAGCTCCTTATCTATCCTTCAATTCTAAATGATAGCCTTGCTGGGTAGAGTAATTTTTTTTTTTTTTTTTTTTTTGCTTTTTGGTATGTGGGTAGCTCCCTGACAGGGAATTGAACCCAGACCGCAGCACTGACAGTGCCAGCGCCGAAGCCTTAAGCCACTACACCATCAGGGAACTCCTAGGTAGAGTAATCTTGGTTGTAGGTCTTTGCTTTTCATCACATTGAATATTTCCTGCCAATCCCTTCTGGCCTGCAAAGTTTCTGTTGAGAAATCAGCTGACAGTCTTATGGGAGTTCCCCTGTAGGTAACTAACTGCTTTTCTCTTGCTGCTTTTAAGATTCTCTCTTTGTCTTTAACCTTTGGTATTTTAATTATGAGGTGTCTCAGGGTGGGTGTCTTTGGGTTTATCTTGTTGGAGACTCTCTGTGCTTCCTGGACTTGTAGGTCTATATCCTTTGCCAGGATATGAAAGTTTTTGGTCATTAATTTATCAAACATTGTTTCAATCTCTTGCTGTCTCTCTTCTCCTTCTGTTACCCCAATGATGCAAATGTGTTATGCTTGATGTTATCCTAGAAGTTCCTTAGACTATCCCCTTTTTAAAAATTATTTTTTCTTTTTGCTGTTTCAATTGGGTGTTTTCTGCTACCTTGTCTTCTAAATTACTGATTCAGTCCTCTGATTTATCTAATCTGCTGTTGATTGCTTCTTGTGTACTCTTCATTTTAGTTATTGATTCCTTCTAGTGTACTTAGTTCAGTTATTGTATTCTTCACTTCTGATTGGTTCTCTTTCATGGTTTCTATGTCATTTTTTTTAATGCTTGCTATCTTGTTGTTGAAGTTCTCATGAAGGTCCTTGAGCAGCCTTATAATCTGTTTTGAACTCTGTATCTTGTAGATTGCTTGCCTACATTTGGTTTTGTTGTTTTTCTGGAGTTTTCTCCTGTTCTTTCATTTGGGACATTATTTGTTGTTGTTGTTGTTTGTTTCATTATTTTGGCTGCCTCTTTGTATTTGTTTTTATTTATTTTTTGTCTTAGAGTCTAAGCAGGGTGGCTTTAGGCAATAGGGACCCAATGGCACAGTCTCCCTGGTCACCTGAGCTGGATTCTCCAAGAGTGTCCCTTGTGTGTGCCTTCCTGTTGTTGTCGAGCCTTGGTTATTCTTGGCACATCTGTCAGTAAGATTGACCCTCAGCTTACTGGGTGTGAGGGCTGGCAGTGGTTGCAGGTTTTGAGTTGTTGTGTATGGGCTCACCCAATGGAATGGGATTTGCTGAAGTGGGCTCTGGTGCCTGCCGAGACCATCCTTTGGTGCCATCTGTGGGGTTAATCAGGTAGTGTTCTGTTGTGGTTTGAAGCTGGCCACCAAGTGTGCTGGTTCTGGGGAGGGGTTCCTGGGAAGGGTTCCTGTGCAAGCCAAGGTCAGCTATTTTCTATGACTGATCTGGGGCTACCTAGTAGGAACTATAAAGCAATCTGCAGTTGGTCGTTTCCTGTCTTGGACCTGGAGGTGCCTGGGAGAGGCCACACTGTGAACCAAGGCTAGCCATTAGTACCAAGCCTGGGGGAGCTCAGAAAAAGACCCAGGGCACCCTGAGGACTGCCTCTGCCTGCTGGCTGTCCATAAGGCTCAGCTGCTGGAAAAGCCTCAGGTGGTACAGGAGTTAGGTGGGGTAAGGTCTCAGGGAGTCAGCAACATGGGGTGAGTTGTGTCCAGCGAGTCAATGCAGATTCTGATTTGATGCCAGTTCTCAGCCTAGGACCATTCTGCAAAAGGCTCAGAGCACACTGAGGCCAGCCTGTGGGCCCCTAAAAGTTATATGAGCTATGTTTTGAAAAGTCCACTCTGGCTGCCAGTGACAGAAGTAGCACTGAAAGCTTTGGGCTGTAGAGAAGGGAGGTGGTGCCAGTGGAGAGAGCAGAGAGACTAGCTAGATGGAAGACCAAGCCTTGGAAATGATGGGGGAGAGGCAGTTTGCCCAAAGGAAACCAAAGATGTATGAGCAAGAGAAGAGAGATCCTGGCCATGTTCTCATTCAGCGTGGTGCTGAGGGGACCATAATTTTGGGGGCCGATTTTAAACTCTCCAATGATGGTAGTGTGGAACCTGGCTTCAGCACTACAAAGAGTTCCCCAAGCTGTTATTGAGATTGTTGGGGGCCTTGGTGGCATCTCCTTGGACGCTCAGTTTAGTGTTTTCAGGGCCAGTAAAGTCACTACAGAGCCATCTCCTGGGAGCAGGGCACTTAAAGAGATGCCAGGTCATGCCTGCACGAATGCCCAGGACTTGTGGGAGGGAGAAGCTCTGACATTGGCTAGCCTGAACCAGGGGCTTCAGGCCCCTCCCAGTCCATGACAGAACAAACAGGCTAATAGCAAAGAGAAGACAGTCCGAGAAGGTCCTGCTGAAGGCAGCTGAAATGGCTGTAATCTACAGCCATCTTTATATCACGACTTCAAAGAGAGATGGGAAGACAGAGTGGCAACTGGATGTTGGAACAGCTTGATTGTGACTGAGATCAAAGGCAGCAGAATGTGGTGCTACTCACTCCCCTTCCGGGCCTCAGCATCCACAGAGATACTAGAATGGAAGGGCTCTCAAGGAGGAAACAGAGTCTCCAGAAAACTGCTCCAGCAGAAGGATCACAAGAAACTCCTTACAGCCAGGCCAGCCTAGCCTAGTCCAGTCCCTTGGTGAGTAGGTCAGAGTCACTGCATTCTGATACCCCTAAAATGCCCCTAGAAGATGATCAGGGGCTCCCAGAAGGAAATAGTAACCTCTTTGAGCCTCAGTGGCACCCTCTGTGCGGGCTTGTATGTGCCCTAGGTTCTCATCCAGTCCTTCAGAAAGTTCTGAGCTTGACATGTGCTGTATAAGTGGGGAGCTAACAGACATGGTCAGGAAGGGCTGGTTCTTTCTGCTGCATCTTTGGGATTGCTTAAGAATTGGATATTGCCACTCTTCGCTGGGCATGTTTCAGATTGCTGTGCTTGGGAGCAGGGGCATGGACAAGTTGACCTCCTTGTTGCAAGCTCTTCTTCATAAGTATTGATGGGGATGCTGGATCTGGGCAGAGGTCATTGCCTATTGACTTGCAAATGGCAGCATCCTGGTCCTGCTTTGAGCTATCTCTCTTCCCTTGGATTTGGTTCTTCTGTGAGTGTCTGGGTCTCCCTGGATGGCCAGCTCCAAGAGCAGAAGGCTCTTGATAGAAGTACTGCCCATCCTTTTGGAATAGCTCAGAGCAAGCAGTAATAAGTGTTTGCTCAGTAAACAAAGGAGTGAATAAGTAGATGAATAATGACCGACATTCTTAGAGGACTGTGGCCGATGTGATGAAGGAGTAGCTCCCAATGGGAGAAGGCAGGAACCTGGTTGCCTAGCTCCCTGGGCTTTCGTGGTGGTGGGTTATAGGGCATTTAAGGGGTTTAGTTTTCAATAACCAGAAGTGAGAATGGAAACTTGGAGAAGGGCCAAGGGCTATTTTCCTGGCAGCACAAGGTAAAAGCTCAGTGTTTATGCAGATGACCAGGATAGGGGGTGTGTGGGTATCTGTGGGTCAGGGGAGCCCCAGAGAGAGACCAGGGCATGGCCGAGAATCTTCAGTGCTACTGAGGCAAAGGGCACCCCAAGATGACCCCATAGACTTCAGGGAACACAGTGTACTCACATGCCTAGTGGGTCTGGAGACTGGAGTGTGTGTGTGTGTGTGTGTGTGTGTGTGTGTGTGTGTGTGTGTGTGATTATGACTCTACAGTTTGAAGAGATGCCTGAAGACCTGGTCTGGGACCCCAGAAGGCATTTGGTGGTGATGGTGGAGTCTTTGGGAGGTGTTGGAATAGAAGGTGTGGCCCTGAGAAGTAAGGAGGTGCCTTGGGCCCCTGGGGTGACAGAGGAGGCAGACAGGGCCCCTGGGAGGGCAGGTGCAGGCTTAAGGGAGTTTTTAGGGGACAAGTGTTCCTTTGACCCTTAGCTTCCCAGCACGGAGCCGAATGGATGACCAGGGAGAGGCTGGGGCTGGACGACCTTCCCGCTTCAGTTGGAATAAAAAGATAGTCTGTTCCTTTCTCATCCCCAGCAGCTCTGCACAGGACAGGAAGCAACTCACAGAGCACATGAGCACCCACTGGGACAGTGAGTGGATGTGACCAGGGAGCTTTACCCCGAGCCCCAAGACGTCCCCTCTGTCCTTCACCTGTGATGTGGAGGACCCAACACAAGAAACTCCGGGTGCAGTGCTGGACTCAGCAGGGTGGGGAGGAGAAGCGCAAGCACTGGGGGAGCTGGGCCTTGGGGAGACTCCGAGGGGCACTGTTTGCTGGGCTCACTGCTCTGTCAGGAAGACAGACAGGAACTTGGGAATGTGGGGTAACAGTAAAGGCAATGAGAGGAGATCTGTGGATGAGTGGGTGTCAGATAAGTGTTCATTCTGTGTGTGTCAGAGTACATGTGCACCACTGTGTGTGTGTGTGTGTGTGTGTGTGTGTGTGTGTGTGTCCCAGGTGGTAGGAAAACTGTCAATTAAGATTTGGTGCAGAGTATGTGTCTGCATTTATGTGTTTGAGGGTGTTCGTGACCTGTAAACTTGCACAAAGTGCCTACATGAGTGTGTTGGAGTTGCTGTGCCTAAGTGTTGTGAGCATGTGTGCCCGTGTCGCACGGTCCAAGGGCAGTGTGAGTTGTGCTTCTTTAGGGGAGGGAGGGGGTCTGAGCAGGGGACAAGTGTGTGTGCATGAGCGCGCTGAGTGGCAGGAATGACAAATGATAAATCTATAGAAATCTATATTCTATTCTCCCACGCGTCCACTCCGCCCTGCTCACGCTCTCATGCATCCCCTCCGGAAATCCATCACCCGACGCCCCGCCAAGGACAGGCCGCGAGCGCGAGTGCTCCTTCCTGATGGGCTTGCCGGCGCTGTTTATACATTTGGACACACAGAGGAGGGCCTCGTCGTTCATGCTCTCACTCATGTATTCATTCACTCCATCAATGGTTTGGCAAACAGTTCTTGAATGCCTACTGTGTGCCAGGAGTGGTCTTGCGTGCTCAGGGGACAATGACGAACAGGGTACATGTGGTCCTTCCTGCTGGTTACAGACCAGTGGGGGGTTCCAGACAGCATGCTGGCAATTTCAGTAGAAGGTTCTGTAGGAGCTAGAGGGTTCCAGAGGAATGGGGGTGGGGGAGATGGGAAACTAACCTGAGGGGCAGTCACAGGAAGGGCCTGAAGGAGATAACAGCTCAGGGGAGCCTTAAGGGGTGATAGGACCAAATGAGAGGGCGAAGAGGGGTGCACCAGGCAGAGGGAACAGCATGTGCAAAGGGCCAGGAGCAAAGAGAACTTGCCACTCGGGGAACACGAAGAGTGGTTCGGAAGGCTAAGGCTGGAGCCTGAGGAAGCAAGTTGCAAGAGACAAGGGTGCAGCAGGGGGCAGGGACCATAAGGAGCTTCTAGGGCCCCGTTCAGGAGGCTGAATTTCACCCTGAGGGCAACGAGGGGCCCTTGAAGGAGTTTACGTGGCGGGTAATATGATTTCTGTATTTTGTAGGACAATCTGTGGTTGATGGTGGGGAATCTAGACTGGAGGCAGGGGGGCTAGCCAGCAGGCTGCTGTAGCTATTTCAGGAAGGGATGCTGGTGGCTGGGATTGGGTGATGGTGGCGGGGATGGGAAGAAGTGGGCTATGTCCAGGGATATTTGGGAGGTGGAGCTAAGAACTTGGTGATAGACCAGATATTGGGGTGGCAGAGTGGCACATATGTCCCTAGGTTTCTGGGCAAGCTATTCTACTTCTCACAGCCTCAATTTCCCCATCTCTGAAATGGGGATGACAGTTCCCGCTTCACGGGGTGGTGTGAGGCCATTCGGTGTGACCTCTGTTTCTGAGCGCCCCTGAAGTCCCCGTTGGTATGACTATTCTTCCTCTCCCACTGGCCAGATGAGGCATTTCCTGACCTGTTCTCTTCTAGGAGGTTTTGGGCTGATCTACCCCCTGATGTGGGTGTTCCTTAACCTTCACCCTAGGCAATCCCCAGACTGTGGCGCCAGTCCTAGAAGACTGCTGCTCTTAGCCCCTGGGGTTCCTCAGGCTAGCCTCCTGTCCACAGACAGGAAAACAGGCCTCCGGGAGGAGAGGACCTGCCGTGTACCCTCCAGAGACCACAGACACCTCCTAGGCAGCCTGACGCTCTACAAGTCAGCACATCCCAACTTCTGCCTTCAGACCCAAGTACCTCTACTCAGCAGGTGACTTCCTTTTCCTGGACCCGGGAGGCAAGCATCCTCATCTAACATGCGGGGGGGAAAGGGCACCGGCCGGGCCCCAAGGAGGCCCCAAGGGCTGCTGCTTTTTCAGCTGGCCCTGGTGTAGTGGGACGAAAGCTTCACAGATGAGCTATTCTTCTGATTCCCCCGGGACAGCCAAGTAACTTCGGATCATGCAAACCTTGCTCCAATTTAGTACTCTTACACATTTGAATCATGTCCCATTTTCCAAAACAGCAAAGTTGACACTTATCACAGTTTTTGTCCCTTTTCCTCCCTCTCCCTTCCAAGTGTGCATTGCAAGAACATTGTGATGTCTGCTGTTCAAAGGCCTGTCCTCCGGAGTGGGGCAGCAGGAGGTGCTGTCCCCTTGGGGACCTGGCTGTGCATCCACGGGGAGGCAGGAGGGCTTCTTGGCTGGCCTCTTTGCTGGAGTCTTCGATGCCGGGTTATATCCGAGCAGGAGATGAGACTGTGGACGAAAAGGGGTGAGGCCCTTCTCCGGAAGAGCCAAAAAGTGCCCAGGAGAAGGCCCCACCCACTTAGGACACTTTCCAATTAAGTGACAGCAGGCACAACACGATGGGGGAGATGGCTTGTGTTTTTTTTTGGAGTGTTCGGTCACAATTTATCATTATCCAATTCTTTTCCCCTTGGGTTTGCTCTCTCACACACTTTTTCTTCCGACCTGACAGCTAAATGAGGAATCACACTGTTTCGTTCGGGAATTAACCTCGTAGTCAAACACGGTCTGCCAAGTGGTTAGCGTGAGCAGAGACTGGCTGTGCCATCCCTCCAGGCAGCCCCGGTGCCAACGGGGCCCTGCCAGCAGGCCATCCTCAGGACCTGCACGGAAAGGGGGCCTGCGGGGGCCATACGAGCTTCCTGAGAAGCTCGGAAGGTCGCTGAACACTGGCCATTGGCTCGTTGGCCAGAAGAACTCTCTGGGGTGGTTCTGTCCCAGCCCCATATCAAGTGCATTGGGTCCTTCGATGTGAAGTGAGTAATTGGGGGTCATGCTGTCCACCCCTCCGCCTCGGACAGCTTTGGGGTTCACACGCTGACCGTTGTTCTTGTGGGAGATCCCTGGGCTACTTAACTCCTTCCTGCTGCAGGTGGGCCCCCGGCGTTGTCACCTCAGCAACTTTCTGGGAACCAGGTCAAACCTCAGCCCAGCATGAGAGGAAGGCATGGGGCCTTTGGGGGTGCGTCTAGTCTTTCAAAGGGGCCCAAGTTTCCTCCCTTTCTCCCTCCTTCTCTTGTTCTTTCCTCCTCCTGTCCTCTCTCCCGTCCTTCTTTCCTCCTCCCTGAATGTTTGCTCTCTCCTACCGTGACGGACAAGATCTGACGGTGAATCAGACAGACCTGGTCTTTGCCGTCAAATCATCGCAACAGGGGTGAATTCTGGGAAGGAGGGACACGGGGCGACCCCGGATTGAAGGATGACATGCAGGAAGCCCAGTGACAGGCCGGGCAATGCTCAGGGATGGAAAGGGAGCGCCAGGCCAAGGCACGCAGCCCCAGGACCTCGGGCTCCCGTTTCCAGGCCCGCTGCCCTGCTGCCAGCCTCACCCGCCAGCCCGCCGGTGGAGGGGGAGAGGTACGGCGCCTGGTCCCACGCAGCCCGGCCCCGAGCTCGGGCAGCCGCGGTGCTCACCGTGTGCTGGGCGGGAGGCCGCGAGGCGGTGCAGGAGAGAGCTGGTGGCTGAGAGCTGAGGCGCGACTCTGCCTGAAGTCCCCAGGTTCCCCTCTAGCTGGCGATTTCCTGCCGACAGCTGGTGCTCCCAAAATGCGCTTGTCTCTGGATGCCACCTTAAATGCGCCCCCAGCTTGCGTGGAGGAGGTGGGGACGATTGCACAATGGAAGGAGGTAGACCTGAAGCCGAACCCCCAGGAGCCCAGTATCTGCAGCCATGCGTCCTGGCCCAAAGCCAGGGCTGCTACTCCCTGTTGGGAGCACTGAGCCTCAGTTTCCTCCTCGGTAAAGAGCGGGTGATCAGACGAGGCTCTGTCTCTTAGGGCTTCGATGAGGATGACGTGAGATGCCGTGGAGCAGAGGCCTGACACCACGCCTGCCCATTCGTGACGGTCCCAGCCCTGCTTTCACAGGGCGGCCGAGAAACGGATCCAGCCCTCCTCTTCCTACTCCAGATCCCAGAGTGCCCTTGCCCTTGTCCTTCCCCGGCTAGCACAGTGACCTACAGGTCCCCATGTCCTCTCCTTCCTTCCAGCTTGGCTAGGTGGCGATTCTGGTGAGGAAGCAGATGGCAGCTGGGGCTGAGTGTGACAGTGATTACGCTGCGAAAGGGTGATAATTTATTCTGCTCAGCCGTCATTCGGAGCTGGAAGGAGAAATCTATTATTCTGGAAGGCAAGTCTGAGGGTGACCGCCCCCTCTGACCTCTGCCAGGCTGCTGGCCCTTGTTCTCCTGGCTCTTAGCTGGGCGAGGGTGGAGAGCAGATCTGAAAGGACCCCAGGGTGCTCCCCTAGGCAGGGACTTCCAGCAGGTATTGAGGGTCGGGGGTGGGCTGCAGGTTTGACCCAGGGGAGAGGAGGTTGGGAGGCAGGAGGACGGCAGGGCCCAGGCAGAAGGGCTGGCAGGCACCCTCAATGGCTCTGACACGGCTGGAGTTCCTGGCCCAGTCCGTGCCCCCGGCCTTTCCCTCATTAATCTACTCGTGTTGCATGTGAGTTTCGAATGCCTTCTAAGCAGTGGGGAGAAAGATGTAAAACTAATCCCCACTCTAATAAAAACAGCCTCCCGATTAAATATGTATGAACACATATTGATTTGGGGATTAAACAGAAAAGAAAATTGAGCCCGTAATTGAGCCGCAGAACATGTACAGGGTGAGACCTGGGATGTACTTCTCCAAACACACCTGCTGGGCCTGGGCCTGGGCCTGGGCTGCCAGGGGCGGCGTGTGGGGGTGCGGTGTGGGACCAGCCGGGGGGACCCTGGGTGCTCCTCAGCAGGAGACGCTAGGCCAGCTTCCATCAGCTTTTGGAGGAGCCTCTTCTCTCTTCCCAGCTCTGGGAAATTCCAAGAGAGGGCTGTGTTATTTGGATAGATGTCCGAGCACGAGGCTTTTGCTGAAGGGCAGTGAAAGAGGCAGCTGTCTATCCAGTCTGAAGAGAATAGGGTTTACCGCTCCCCTGCTCTGTGCAGGTTCTGAGACGATGGAAGAAGCCCAGGTCTGAGGCTGTGTTTACGACAGGCCAGGGCTGCGCAGCCCGTAGTCATGAGATCGTGCAGCCCGAAGTGTATCACCTTCCCCCACTGACACAAGGTCATCCGACGTCTCCTTGCGTGTCTCCTGGGATGGAGCTCATCATCTTTCCAGGGGAGCCGAGAGGTCTTGGAGGGAACCAGACCAAAGCCCGCCTTCCCAGTGTGTCCAACCTCGGGTTCCATATCTGCTCCCTGGGTCAGCAAGGGGAGGGCGGGGGAGACCGGACTGGCGGTGGTCGGGCCCCTACCGCGTCCCAGGCCCTGTACTTGGCCCTCCCACACAGCCTATGACCTTTTAGCTTCCTAAGGACACTGTGACAGTGATCTGATTTTTTCTGCTCCACAGCCTAGAAAACAGACTCATTAGGTAATTTGCTAATCATCATCACCATGATCATAATGGAAACCGTTTACGGGACACTCTGTGTCAGACACGTTACACACACCCTGATTCTCAGAACAGGGCTGAAAAGTTTATATGTTTTCTCGGCTGTGCGGAGAGGAGACGGAGGCTCAGGGGCTGGAGATGTGGCCAATGCGGTGCCTAGCCTGCCACGGCTTGCCCGGCCCTGGCCATTGCTGGCTCTGGCCTGGGGAAGTGTGGCCTCCTGGTTTCTTGCTGTGAACTCCTCAAGGTCCCCTGGCCGCGTGTGGCCTGACCAGGATGGCCCCTGTCTCCCTGAGCACAACTCCGATCCCTCCGGTCTCCGTGTGTTCCTCTCGCCTGCTGGGACTCCTGGACCCTTCGCCAGCCCACACCTCGTTCTGCTCTTCTCCGCCACCCCCGCCCCCAGCCCTGACATCGGCCCTTTCCCTGCTCAGTGCTAGGCCCCCACCTCCTCAAAGGTGCACCCCATTTGATAGTTTCCAGAGCATTTTTGTTATCTCATTCAGGGTCCATGGTCACCTGATATCTCACAATACGTGAAGAATTTGGGGCAAGTGATGCAATTTGCTCCAAATCCCAGAGCTAGTGAGTGATTGCTACGTATGTCTGCCAGGTGATGTCGTACCTGTCCCAGGAATAGGTGCCTTTTCAGGGCCCATGCAAGACACACTGAGACTACATGATGGAGTGAAAAGAGTATATGGACTCGAGTTCAAGACCCCATGCTTCCTCTAACTGGCTGTGTGACCCTGGGCAAATATGTAACCTCTCTGTGTTGTGTTTTTTCAGGCTTAGCTTAACCCCATCTTTGGGACTGGGACCAGAGCCCACATGGGGATACCTTTGAGAAGTACCTCCAGGACTCAGGGTTTGCCCCCATGGCTAATTGTCTGAGAGGCTACTCCCTCAGTGTAGCCCTGGGGGAGAGGAGGGACAAAGGCATTCAATGTGCAGTGGAGGGACAGGAGTGTCCCCAGACCCCTGGGGACAGCTGAGAGCCCCCGGGCCCCCAGCTGTGGCTGCCTCCACCCCATGGTTATTAAAGCAATGACTTAATTTTAATATGAGTCTGAAGAGTTCTTCAGGAAGCCGCTGCCACCACTCCGTCTCTGATTAAAGGAATGAATCAGGCAGGATCAGGCTTCTGCGCCGCGAGGCTGGGAACAGGGGTATGAGGTCTCACCAGGGACCCCAGCTTCGTCTCCTTGCACCTTCTCCCTACAGGTGGGAGGGCTGGTGGCAGGGGGTCCGGGCTTCTCCCATCAGAGCCTGGGGCCTGCCTCCTGGCTCCCCTGCTGAGGGCAGGGGTGGGGACTACAGGGCTGGGGGCAGGGACCACAGGGCTGGGGGCGGGGACTATATGACCAGGGGGCGGGGACCACAGGACTGGAGGGCGGGGACTTCGTCTCTCTGAGCCTCAGTTTCTTCTTCTGTGAAATGCGCATGCTAATATTTGGCCCAGACTCCCGGCGCGGTAATGCGGAAAAGGCCATAAGGGACCTGCGCAGCGCCCGTGCCTGGCTGCGGGCAGGAGAACCCAGGATGTGCTGTCCTAGACATTAGCTTTTTCTTTCTCTTTTTCCTTCTAGGACCTGGACACACACATTCTTTACGTCGTTGATTCGGTTCACTTCGACCTGGTTCTCCCAAACATACAGGAAAACAATGTCTGTGGTTGCTGGGGGCAGCGGAAAGGGACAGGGTAGGGGGCAGTCGCTGGGTCGGGGAGGACAGCAGGCGACGCCCCAATGCTCTTGGAGCGGGAAGAGAGTTTGCAAAGTGGCTGCGGCTCCTCGCAAATGATTTAGGAAACGCAGCGCACGTGCTGCGAGGGGTTCCTGCCCGGGAGCGTGGCTTGGCTGCCCAGTTCCTCCCGGCAGGGCTGTTTGCTGGGCCTCGTGCTCGAAGCCCTCACCCTTCTGGAAAGCCCCTGCCGGTGGGCTCCAGGCCCCCCACCAGACCATGGTCAGCCCACACCCCCGCCCTCCTCCGGCTTTTCCCAGGAGAAGTGCGGCAGACTGACCGCACCTGCCTACCCTGGTGCCCTGAAGCCTGGACGGGAGGAAGGAGGCTGTCACGAGTGGGGGATCACCAAAGCCAGTCTTGGCATTTCCCAGATGGGCAAGGCGGGTGGGGAGCAGGAGGCGAGTTCACCCCAGGCCACGTGAGCCAGGGCTGGACCCCAAGACGTCACCTCCAGCCCAGGGACTCATAATGGCCCTAGGGGCAAAGGGCTTGGTTTCTCCTGGTGGCCCCCTGGTCTTCATGGCCAGCGGTGTGCCCTGGGGCGAGCCCGTGAGCTCCCCGAGCCCGTTTGCTTGTGTGGGACGCGGAAACGCGTGCGCAGCGGGCGGCGCCTGTGTCCGGTGAGCCCGGCCCCGGTCCGTGTCCAACGCTCCCGGGCCCGGCAGCGGGTGCCTCACGCTGACGCCGTTAAAGGGGAGCCGTCCCCCGCAGGAGGAGCAGGACGGCCCGCACGCCCCGTGAACGACGCTGAGCACCCGGCGCGGAGGCCGCAGGGCCCTCTTTGTGCTATGTAGAGACCCCGCTCGCCTGCTGCACCCCCGCCCCCCTCCGGACGTGAGCCTCCGAGTTAGCGAAGTCCTTTTCTAGTTTTTAATGTCGAGTGATAAAGCTCCAACCCAAATGGACTTAGACAGAAAAGGCACTTTCCTGGTTCATGGCCGCCGCGTCCTCCTGGCCGCCCAGGCCGACGTCCGCGGCACCGTCTGGGGCTCCCTTCCCTGCGGTGCACGCGGTCCCCCGTTGGCTCCCGCGTCAGAATGCATCGGGGGTCCCTGCTCTGCTCCCCACCTCCAACGCCGCTCTCCCAGTCCTCGCCCCCCGTCGTCTCTCACTCGGACTGTGTCTCCCCGATGCTGCCCGCGACCCCCACACTTGGTTTCTGCATGGCACCCGGGGCTGCTTTTCTGAGCACCGAAGCCAGGTCATGTCGCTCCTCTGCCCAGAACTTCCCGCTGGGCTCTCCACGTCCCTGGCCTCCCGCTCCCACTCGGCTCCCGGAGCCCTGGGACCCTTTCCGGGGCGTGAGGGCATCTGCAGTTCCTGTTCCCGAGGCTTGGCACTGCCGTTCCCTTAAGGACTGGTGTGGCTCATTCCAGGCCCTGCTCGGCCATCACCTCCTCAAAGACCATCCCTGAAGGACTAAACTTAGTGCACCCTGCTCTCCTTCTCTTCTCCCATTCATCACCACCCACATATGTTAGTTTATTGTTTGGGTTCTTTTGCTAGAGTGAAGCCTTCATGAGAGCAGGCATGCTGTCTATGTTTGGCACATAGTAGGTGCTCAATAAAAAAAACTTCTGAATGAGTGGATGAATCAATGTCAGGTACTGAGTAGGTGCTGGGGAATACAACCATAAACAAAGCAGAGTGGTCCCAGCCCTTCATAACTTGCTATCTTGTAGGGGTGATGCCTATTAAATGATACACAAATAATGATGTAATTACTATTGAGAAAGGTGCTTCAGGCGAACAGCACTGGCTAATATGGCAGTAAATTAACCAAGGGCCCCAAGGCAGAGGAGAGGGTGTAGGGAGAAGCTGGGAGGGCTTCCTAGAGGAGGTGATATTTCAGGTGGGAATGGAGGGAGGAGGAGTTGTCCCAGGGAGCAGTGAGCAGGCGAAAGCATTGCAGGGTGAAGGAAGAGAGTGTTCAAAGTCTCTGACAGTGAAAAAAAACTTCAATACTTTTACGGACCAATGGGAAGCCAGGGCGGTCAGAGCGGAGTGCAAGACGAGGAGCACGGAGGGAGAAGCAGCTCAGGGTGGGAGGGAGGCTGCGAGGTCGCTGAGGACAGGGGCTGCAGCCTCTGCTTCATGTCCCTCCAGCCCGAGCTCAGTCCTGGCAACGGGGTGCAGTGCAAAGATCACGTGACAGGAAGTGCAGCAGACCTGGAGTCTAACACTTACTTGCCATATGTCGTTGCACAAGTCCCATTGCTTCTGAGCTCATCTGCCCCTCATCGGCTGATACAGGGACCAATGGCAGTACTACTCCCCTCCAGAGACCTGCTCTATAGCCTGTGGTGGCTGTGTAGCTGGACAGGTGGCCAGCAGTGGGGGTGTGAGGCTGCTGCTTGCAGCTGCCAGGGCTGCTGCAACCCCAGGAGCAGAGGCTCCTGGAGACATTTGAACTTAGGAAATGTCCTTTCTTGGACATCTTTTAGGACAGGAGCCACGATCCTTTGACAGAGCTGGGACTTCCCTACCGCAGACAGAGTCAAAACAGAACAAAACGCCCTTCAGCTCAAGTCACGGCAGATTCATTCTCGTTCCCTGTGACTCGGACAGTCGGGAAACCACGTCACATCTGGTCCCTTGCCGTTGTCCCCAGAGGGATCTGCCCGAGTGTGCAGCCGGGCTCGGACACGGACACGGTCTGCGGCTCCTGCCGAGAGCGTGATGCTTGCGGTGAAATGAGATGCTCGCGTCTTGCAAGGCCCGATCATAAAGGATGGCGACGACGGGCTCGAAGCAATAGGTCATGTTGATATTTTCACATTAGTTTTCTATTCTTATTACATTTTGATGGATGGGGAGAGTGGGGATTTTATCGTAATCTCATTCCTGTCTTAAACTGCTAATTCATGCCCGAGTTCCCTCTTCCATTCTGTTTCTACAGATGCAGCCAAGTGCTGATGGGATGAAGATTTAATATGCAGCTGCAAGAAGAGGCACGCTGATAGGAAAACGTTAGCTGGGGAGCAGCGTTTTTGAGAGAACAGTCTAATCAAGTCATTTTGTTAGGAAAGTGCCCTGTTATCCCTGGAGGTTGGGCTCCCAGTATACAACAGTAATAACGACATAATAAAATAATATCTTACATTCATATGGTGCATTTCATTTTCCAAAGCGATCCATTCAAATGTTTTGTATTGTGTTGTTTTTAAAACCCCCAACAGCCCCGTGTGGCCGGGAGGGTATTTTTATTCCTATTTCGTGGAGGAAGAAACTGAGACCCAGAGAAGGGAAGTGACCTAGACCAGTGCTTCTCAAACTCAAGTGCAGGGATGGATCGCCAGGAGGTCGGGGCCAAGTCTGCATGTCTCCCAAGCTCCCAGGCGGTGGACACTTTGAGTAGCAAAGATTGGATGACATTTGTACCTGTGCATGTGTGTGTGCTGTTTCGGATCTTCTCGTACATTCTGTGGTTTCCTTTCGATGCCCCTGCCCCTGCCTATACGCTGTGGCAGCTGAAATCTCCTCCTCACTCCTTCCTCAGGGTCCTGCAGTGCTCACAGGCTTCCCTTCCCCTAGGGTCTCCTGGGATACGTGGTTTTAGTCTCCATGACCGTGTCCCACTCCGTCTTTGGTTTTTCCTTTCCCGTGGGGTGAGCCAGAGGATGTCCCATCTCGGCCCTGCTGACAGATCCATACTGGTGCCACCTGTCCAGCTGCTCCTCTGCTCGTCTCCCCAGAGCTCTCAGGAGGGTCCCACCCTCAGGGCCCTATATGCACACGTGCTTGCTGGGGCTCGATCCCACAGCTGCAGGGGACCAGGCAGCTGTGTGATGGGTGCAAGGAGCCCTTCACATCAAGGAACAGGATAGAGACACAGCGGTAGGGGTCCTGGGGTTGGCAGGGCCTGCTGCGTGCATGGCCCTCTACAGTTACAAAGTGCCGTGGCAGCCACATGCCTGTCAGGTCCTCACGACCACCTAGGGGGTGCCTTTTGGGACAGGTGAAGAAACTAAGGCACCTCAAATTTCTGTGACCTTGCCCAAGGTCACAAGCTACTCAAAGCCAGGTCTTCCAATCCAAGTCCAATGCTATCAGTAGAAGCCATCAGGGCTGCCTTGAAACACACCTGGGGCAGCTGTTTCTGAAGCCATTCACAACTTTTCCTACATTGTGGAATCAGTAGTGGAAGTGACACTGCAAAAGCCTTTTCTGGGTGATCCCTGCCAGCCTGCGGCATGCAGAACGCATTCCAGAAATGTTAGCTGAATGTGTGGACGGCTGGTCACGAGGCACGCGTGGCACGAAGCCCTCAGCTTCCTCAGCTCGTCTGCCCCCACTCCTCCAGTCGGCTCCGGTGTTCTTACCTCCCTTCAATCTCTTTCCTTCTCCTGCAGCGTTCTCTGTGTCTCGTTTTCTCTCTCCGTCTCTCTCTCTCTCGTTTTTGGGGGAATAAAAATTACCGGACTTGGCATTATCTGCTGGTTTCCATGGTAATAAAATCTGTGTCGGATAATGGCCCTTCCCTGGCTGTGGTTAGTTTTGGTAATTTTAGCAACACTGTTGCACAGGCCACCTGCATTTCAATATGAGGCAAGCTGGAATCGACTGCCGCTTTCAGGTTGAATAGAAATAAGGGAAAGTGCTGGCTCTGAGATTTCCAGGCTGGCTAGATGCTCAGGAAGAAAAGGGAAAGTTACGTAAACCCTGCAGGCTCGAACGTGCGCGCAGCTTACGACCCGAGCGCGTTGGTGTCCCTCTCCGGCTCGTAACCCCTTTCACACCATGACCTCGGCTCTTGGGGGTGAGTCCAACTTGCTCACTGGCCGTGTCGGGGCCTCGGTCGCTTGTTCTGTCTCATCTCTGGGTCTCTCATGCTCTAAGGCTTTGGCCATAACATGCCGCGTCCTGCCTTTGAGCCCTTGCCTACCCTGACTACCTGGGGAGCTCCGATTCAGACTCTACGAGTCTGTCCAAGACTACTACAACCTTCCCTCACGATCTTCCGTTTTTGGCCTCCCTGTAACTTGTACTTTCTTCGGTTATGCAAACACATCCCACCGTACTGGCATTCTGTTTCCCTGTCTTTCTCCTCCGAGCCCTGCTGAGCTCTTCGAGAACAGGCTTGCCGGTTGGGCTCCTGTGTGTGGCTCCAGGGCTTGGCACATACCATGTACTCAGTGAATAAAAATATGCAAGCAGACGAGCAGCAGCTACTAGTGACGGTTCACACTCTCTCTATGGGCCAGACACTTGGCTGGACACTTTCAGTGTCTCTGCTCATTGCTCCTCGCTCACCCTATGAGGCAGGTACCGCTCTTTCCCCCATTTTACAGAGGGGGAAACTGAGGGCCAAGGGGTCAGGGCGTGGGTCCCAGGTGACAAAGTCGGTTAATGGCATGCGCAGACGGGTGAGTTCCGGTAGCAGGTGATTGGCACTGAGGTCAGGGCTTCCTCTGGTTCTGGAGGAAGAGTTGCTTGTACACCTTTAGCGGAGCTCTGGGAGCTTTGGCTGCAGGCCCACGTGGTTCTTGTTTACCGGCGCAGCAGGGAGGGGTGCGGTGGGAGGGCCGGAAGGAGGGAGGCGGGGAGGGAGCACAGACGTGAGGGAGCGCAGACACCCATTTGGCTGATGCTGTGACCTTCCCGGGACACGTCAGGAAGACCCCGGGAGGGAGGCCGCAGCCTCGAGCAGCCCCGCCTGAAATTGGGTTTGCGTCTCGGCCTTGAGGCAGCCTCGACTCCTCCGGAGGCGGCGCCGGAGAAGGCCTGCCGCGTGCGTGGGCCCCACGAGAGCCTGAAGACCCCAGCGGCTTCCAGCTGCCGGGGAAGGCGGGGAGGGGGTCGGGAGCGCCGGCGGGGCGCCCAGCTCCCGGCCGCCCGCCCAGCGCCTCCGCGGCCCGCCCGGCCGCGCTCCGATCCGCGTGGGCGCCCGCAGGCCCCGCTGGGCAGCGTCTGCGCTTGGAGTTGGAAGCGTTCTAAAGAAGCGCTTCGTGGGGACGTTCTGAAGTTGGGTTCTCGTAACGACCAAGTCGCTGTCTCCGTCTCCTCTCTCCCAGTCTCCTGTGGGATTGTGGCTGGAGTTTGCTGCCAAGCACAGGGCCCAGGGCCAGGCAGCGCCCTGAGCTCGATCCCCCCAAGTTCAGGGGCAACCAGGATGGGGCCTGCGGGGCCTTTCCACAGATCAAGGCCTGGGGGCAGCCGAGGGCCGTGGAGGCAGCTCTGGCTTCACGAGGGCAGGGGTGAGCCACACGCCCTCCCTGGCTTCCCTCGCCCCAGTAACGGAGGGCGGCGGGCCTCACGTTCCTTCCTGTCTGCCTTCGGGTGACACTGTGTCAACTGCCTTGGGAGGCTCTGGGAAGAAGGGTGGCAGAGGTGGTTATTCATAACAATAGCAGTTACCATAGGAAGGTGAGGTCTGTCCTGGTAGCACTCCCGTTTTAGTTTTGAGAACTGAGGCACAGAGAGGTTAAGCAGTTGGCCCAAGGTCGCACAGACACAGAGTGGAGCTGGAATTTGAATCCAGGTCACCCTCTTTTTACGACCAGATGAAGAGTGACTGACAGGTGCAAACACAGCTGGGACCTTGAAGAACATCCCCACCTGCTTGTGTTCGATCGATGAACGTTTGTGAGCACCTCCCGCGGGCCTGCCAGGGCTCCACTGGGCGGTGGCGAGGGGATCCCCGGGGAGGGGAGGCCAGTCCCCGCCTCCAAGCCTGCCTGCTGGTCTCACGTGCCCTTCGGAGGAGTTGCAACCTGACAGGGCAGGGGACCCAGTGATGACCCACAGCTGTGTTTTGGGATCGGAGACCAGGGTTCGACTCCCTCTTGGGCAAGAGACCCGGATGCCTCCTAGCTCCGTCCGGCCCTTCTGCCAAACGGGACGCGCATATTCCACACGGGCTGTCCTGCCGGCTGGCCTGTGCTCCCAAGGGATGATGAGTGGTCAGTGCTGTACAAACGTACAGATCTCCCCAGAGGAGGGTGGCTTCAGAAATTCCACGTTCTGGAGGGAATAGCCCAGCTCTCGTCAGTGTGTGGGGACTTGTCCAGGGACCTCTCAGAGCACCGTCCTCGTTCCAGACGCTGCTCCTCTTCCTCCCTCAAGCCTTCTTCCTGGCAGTGCACGGGGAATCGCTTCTCTGCTTTGCACACAACCACGCGAGTGGAGACGCGAGCTGGGAGATCGGCAGTTGTAGAAATGGCCTCTGGCGGA
Source organism: Lyroderma lyra (assembly GCA_004026885.1). Lineage (NCBI taxonomy): Eukaryota > Metazoa > Chordata > Mammalia > Chiroptera > Megadermatidae > Lyroderma > Lyroderma lyra. The sequence continues at coordinate 49,110 of PVJL010008024.1, forward strand.
TGCAGCCAGCCTGGGGCTTCTCAGATTCAATCTGGTTCAACTTTTAATTCTGGCATCGAGAAGAACTGTGTAAAGTTACTCCTCATACTCCCATTTTGCAGAGAGTAAAACTGAGGGACCTGGAAGGCCTGCCTCGCTGGGGACGGGTCTGGAAAGCCTGACTTGCACACTGGGCACACACCTCAGGTCTTGCTCAAGATTTTGCCTCAAGCCAGGCTCTTTCCTGGGGAGGAGTTGACTCAAACTAGGACAGACCCGTGAGCCACCCTAGGGACCCAGAGAAGCTAGATGCTGCCCGCCCTACTTCCAGAACCCTCTGAGCTGGGCCTTGCTTCTGTGAGTCCATGATCCCTGTGTGGCAAATGCTCTGGAACGGTCTGCCCCCCCTCCCAAGTGCCACCTCCACGTCGTACAGGTTAGAAGTAGAAGGGCATCCTAGAGCAGAGGAAACTGAGGGCCGGAGAGGGGAAGAGGCGGTGCCCAAGGTCATGCTCCCAGGATCCTCAGTGAGTCCGCGTCTTTTGCCGATTTCTAAGCCGATTTTTATGAAAGGACCCCTGCTCCCTAATTCCTCTTCCCGTCAGGTAGCAACTGTCTTGTTTAAACTGTCTCTAGGATTAGTCAAACAATCAGAGATCAGAGCCAACAGCCACCCTGTGTTCTCATTACGGGTTGCCTATAATTAATATTTATAAACTGAGAGGGTGCTTGTCTTTCTGTGCTGAGAAGGAATTCAGTAGCTCCAGTTGTTGGCTGCAAACATACAGCCTCTTGTTACCCATCACGAGAAAAGAGCTGGACTGCTTCAGCAGACGCACTTGTAATTGCTGCTGGCAGAGAACAGAGCCCGGGAGTGGGGAGGAGCGGACAGAACCTGGGGTGGGCGGGGCGGGGGAGGGGAAGGAGGCAGGCTGGGAGACGGGGACAGATGCAGAGATGCAGAGAGGGCTAGAGTCACAGAGACGTACGAGTAGAGAAAGAAGAAAACAAAAAACATGGACAAGAGAGAACACCTGTACAACCCCAGAGAGAAAAGGAGATTCACCTGGGGACCCGGGTGCAGTGGGGCAGAGAGAGGGAGAAAGGGGGAGGCTGGGAGAGGGACACACAGGAGGCAGAGAGAGACGCACCGACAGACACACAGAAAGGTGCAGAGGCAGAGAAAAGATAGGAGAGAGAGAGAGAGAGAGAGAGAGAGAGAGAAATAAAGGGGCAGAGAAAAGAAGAAAGTGAGAGAATCAGAGAGAGAAGGACTGTGGGGGCCCACCGAGAGCAAGAAGATGAGGACAAGAAATCCAGAGAGAAACAGAGGTGACAAAGTGACAAGAAGAGAGTTAGCACGTGGATAGCAAAGGGACTGGCGGGGAGGGGAGGTGCTCAGAGTCCTGGGCCACCTGCCATTGAGGAGGTGGCACATCTAATAGAGTACCCCCTGCCCCCAGCACCGGTCTGGTTTATGGTAGGTGTCCCCTGCCAGGGGGTGCGCTGGGCGTGGTATTGAATGAGTCCCCAAACGAGGCAATTCCAACCCTTTGCCTGTGGCTCCCACCTGCCACCAGCAGGGGGCAGTGGGAGGGGCTGGGAGTCGGGAAATCTGGTTCCTGACTGTCGCTGAGCTGCTGACTTGGGCACGTCTGTTTACTTCTTCGTGGCTCAGGTTCCCCATGTGTTAGGCGAGTTGTGCCTCGGTTTCCCCATATGATAGATGAGGGTCGGTTCCAAAGGCCTCTCAAGTTCCCTCCGGGCCTACGAGGCCATGACTGCAAATCCCAACTCCCTCCTGTTGCGCAGCCCGCCCCTCACATTCCCAATCGGCCGGGCCGCAGCCTCCACCGGGTGTGGGGCCAGCTGCCCCGGCAAGGGCATACCTCCCCCCGGCTGCCTGCAGCCTCCTGATTTGCACTTCACAACCCGCGGAGGGTTTTCCGCCGTTCTTGCCCTCAGGCCCCGGTGGAGCCTCTGGAGCAGAGGCGGCAGCAGCAAAGAGGCAGCCATGAAAGTGGGGCTCTCAGGAGCCATGAACTTGGCCCCGTGCAAGTGGATGCTGCATGGTTATTCATGAGGGTGGGGGCGAAGGGCGCGTGTGCGCGGGGAAGCCGTTCTCCAGGAAGCGGGGAGAGGGCAGGGCTGGGAGCTGGGAGCTGCCTGGTTAAAGGAAAACCAGAGGCCTTGGAGGGAGACGCTTCGACCTGCCCAGGCAGCCCCTTCGTTTTACAGGTGGAGAAAGATGCTCCGTAACAAACGACCCCCCAAAACTCAGTGGCTTGAAACAACAGTTATTTATGGTCCTAGATGTGTGGGTCAGCTGATCTGGGCGGAGCTGGGCCCTGGTGGCTTTGCTTCACCTGTCTGTCCTCCTCCTCTTCCTCTCGGGATCAGTGGGCTAGCAGGGCAGAGCCTTTCCATGGCGGTAATGGAGGTGTCAGGGAGCAAGCAGGCGTCCACAAGGTCTCCTGAGGCCCAGGCGTGGAGCTAGCAGATCCCTACTTCCGCCTTATCTTACTGGTGAAGCAAGTCACAGGGCCCAGCTCAAATGGAGAGGTTGAGACATACATTATACCCACAGGGACAGGGCACGGCCAAGGTCACGGGGGAAACCTCAAATGTAAGAAGAGTCAAGAAATTGAGGCCAATGATGTCAACTATCAAAAATACCTACTATGTGCCAGACACTGTGCCCAGAGCCTGGGATTCGTGGTAGACAGGGCTGTTAAGGTGACTATCCTCACAGAGCTTTCAGTAAACATGTGAACAAATGAATAAATGATGAGATCACAGATCATGAAATTATACTAAGGGCAATCACAGGGGGATGTGATGGGGGAAACTGAGGCATCCACGTTGATACAATGGTCCAGCACAGCCTCTCTGAGGAGGTGACTTCGGACAGAACTGAAGAGTAAGGATAAAACGATGGAAGAAGAATGTCTGGGACCGAGGACACAGCAGGTATGGACTCCAAATTCAGTGCTCACCGCAAGCTTCCCTGTGCCTCTTGGGAAAGGGAGCCCCGGGGATCCTTAGGGTGAGCTCTCTTCTCTGTCATCATGGCCACTGCCCTCCTCACCTCTGTTTGGATAACTAATAGTCCTCCCCCTGGCCTGCCTCTGCCCGCCTCTCTCCTTCCAATTGGTACGGCCCCCACCAGAGAGCGCCCTTTGCAAACCAGGAGGCTGCCTGTGCCACGCCCCCGCTCAAGCCCTCTACAGTCTCCTGAGAGCCTACAGGATGCAGGGTTTTCGGCTGTGTGGCCCAGCCCAGCCCCCTCTCCAGCTTTATCTCCTGCCCCATCCTCCTCGCTCCTTTCTTTCCAGCCAGGTCTCGCCTCTGTGACTTCTGCCTGGATTGCCGCTGGTCCCTCTTGTCTGTCTGGCTCACTCCCGCTTTTCCTGCAAGACCCAGTTCAAATCTCAGCCCCTCTGCAGGGTGGCCCTGATCCCCTCTGGGCGATAGTTACTCTCTTATCTGGGACCCTGCAGAGCCCGGTGCGACCTCTACTGTAGCTGTTGCCACACTGTCTGGAAGGAGCCTGAGGGAAGTGCTGGGTGCAACGTTAGGGCCCGGCCCTTCTGCCTCTGTGTTCGGTGTTCTTTCTACCACACCAGCTGCGTCCAGGATGCGGGGCCCCAGGATGGCTTCACACGCTCCATTCCCGATACCATAGTCGAGGCCTGCAACTGAACTGCCAGCTCTTTGAGGGCTGAGTCTGCATCTTAACATCTCCGTGTCTCTGCTGCCAGAGGAAGGGCTGATTAATGTTTGGTGTGACTGTATGGGGACACCATGAACTGCCCACGGGAAGCTCTTCAACCTTTCTCCAGCTGCAGGAAAATCCGTACACCGCTTCTCTGCTCTGGTTCAGGTGGTAGACGGCGGGGGACAGAGGTGGGGCTCATTTTGGAAACAAAGAGGCCTGACAGGCCCCCAGGTAGGGGAGCTCCACTTGCCTTCGAGTCTGAGGCCAATGAGGTCACCTATCAAAAGCACCTACTATGTGCAGCAGGATTTGGGGACATGGCCACAGGTGGGAGGGCAGGTGAGTCTCTGCCAGCTTTTGGGACAAAACTTCCAGCGAGAAATAGAGTGCCTGGTACACAGTGGGGCTCCATAATTTGTGGAATGAACTGTAGGAAGGTCTGAGCCCAGAGCTTGGTTCTCAGCCCTGACATTAGAATCACCTGGAGAACTCTTAAAATATACCAGAGCCTGGCTCCGTCCTAGACCACTAACTCCATACCCAGGGCTAGGGCTCCAGCCTGCCTTTTTTTTTCTTCAAAAAAGTCCTATTTTAATTAAAATGCTGTAATTAAACCCCAATGGCCTAACACGGGAGAAGGATTTCTTGCTTATGTAATGTCCATTGTGCTGGGGGTTGGTTATGTTCTACACAGTCATTCAGGACCCAGCCGATGGAGGCTCTGTCATCATCAGCTCATGACTTCCAAGGTCACCTGGGCTTCAGCATCCAGTCAGCAGATGCAGGATTGCTGGGGAGGGTTTTTACGGGCTGACTATAGAAGTGATGTACGTGACTTCCACCCAGACTCCATTGGCTAGCGCTCCATCAGTGGTCCCCTCTCTACGCAAGGGAGATTGGGAAATCTAGTCCTTGGCAGGGCGGCCACTTCCTGGCCACACTGGGAGGGAATCATAAATCTTGGTGACCAGCTGGCCATTCTGTCGCAGCGTCCTGGGTTGCGTTCTAATGTGCAGGCAGGGTTGAGAACCACTGGTCCAGAGCTTCATGGCTCAATTAGAAGATTGTTTCACCTCCTCCCACCCCATCTCTACTGAAGCGGAGCTGCAGATGGGCCTCCTCCTGGGCGGCCATGCCTTCCAACATCGTGATGTTTCTCACAACCCGTTCAGGGCAGGGTGGGAACAACAGAGAGTCTCAGGATGCAGCCCTCTTCCCCTGGGGAGGTCCACACAAGGGAGTGGTGGGAGATGAGGCTGAAACGGATGGAGCCAGACTCGGGGGGACCATGCAAGCCAGCCTGGGAAGCTTGGCCTCTCTTCTGAAACCATCAAAGGTTTGGAAGCAGGCAAGTGACAGGATGAGAATGAGTTTTAGGAGGCTGAATCTGGTGGAAGTGGGTGTGCAAAAGCCTGGAGGAGGCAAGGCTGCTGGGCTGTCATGTTCGGATCAGGCTCTCTGTACAGTCCTGCCTGGTCTGGGGTCATCTCAGTATCAAGAGGAAAAGATGGTGTCTGCCTCCTGCCTCACCTCCAACACCTCTTTCCAGGAGGTCGTCATCCCTTCCTGATTGGCCACCCTGAGACTCCCCAGAGAAATATATTCCAGCCTCTGGAAGCAGCCCTACAAAGAAATTTCTAAGGTTTTATGGGAGCGCTGTTGTAAGAACTATTTATAGTCTCCCAGGGGGATGTCTTTGCAGTGGAAACACTCCTTTGTATATACAAGGTCTGGTTTGTTTGTAAAGGAAAATTAGTACTTTATAGTTAAATTTATTCACTCATTCATCCAGTAAATATTTATGGAGCTCAGATCCTATGCTGGGCACTGGGGACATCATAGTGAACAGGACAGGCCTAGAGGTCCCTACTTCATGGAGCTTGCGGCCTTTCTCTCCTTTGCCTAGAATCAGCCTGCCTGTTCCTAAATGCTGTATTACAGAGCCCCATTTAGGTCTTTTCAAATGTGAGCAATACGCGGGCATCTTTTGATAGATACCTAATCGGAACCCAGACACAAAGGTAGCTTCACAGCATGTGGAATAAACAAAACAATTTCCTCTGGAGAAAGTGTTTGTAAGGTAGTCAGCCTTAGAAAATTGAGCCCGAAGATGGTGAAAGTCACAGGACTAGTTTCTGTGCAGGTAATGGTTTGTTTATAATACTCAATTTCAGTCAGACTTAATAGCCTTAGCAGTTTAAAAAATAATGTTTATTGTATTTCTGATTATAAAAGTAATACATAATCATTGTAGGACATTGAGAAATAACCTGCACTAACATTTTGGTATTTTACCCTTCCAGTTTTTTTTTTACATTAAAAAGTCATTGTTAAAACATTACATTATAAGCATTTCTTCCTTTTATTAACATTTTTATAAGCATCTTTTAAAATGACTACCTAGTATTGAAATATGTGGTTGTATCATAATTTATTTACCTCATTCTCTGTGGGGGACATTTAGGTTGTTCCTTGGTTTTTAAACATTATTAGCAATGCTGTGACTATGTCTTCATGCATGAAATTTTGTCTATTTCTCTGATCATTTCTTCAGTACTGATTCTTTTAGAAATTAAGATGCCCAATTAAAAAATGGGCAAACAATTTTAAGAGGCATGGCACAGGACAAGATCTGCAGCAGGCCATAAACTCATGAAAAGCTGTTCAATATCATTACTAATCAGAGAAAGGCACATTAAAACCACAGTGAGATTCTGCTATACACCAAATGGGTAAAATTTAAGATTGACAGTATTAAATGTTGGCAAAGATATAAAGCACCTGGGCCACTTACACGTTGCTGGTGCAGTTGAAAATGGTATAACTGTTTTGGAAAATGGTTTCTATGGAAGTTAAGCACACCTACATTATGACCTAGACATTTCATTTCATACTCAAGAGAAATGAGTGTGTGTTTCCATAAAAAGATATATACAAGAATGTTCATAATAGGTCTATTCATCATAGCCCCAAAGTAGAAATAATCTAAATCCAACTAATAGTTAAATGGATAAATAAATTATAGTACTTTCATACAATGGAGTACTATACAGCAACAAAAAGAGCAAATGACTGCTGCATGTAAAAATATGGATGAATCTCACAGGTATTACACTAAGTGAAAAAAGCCAGAAACAATATCCTGTATGATCTCATATATATGAAGTTCAAGAAGAGGCAAAATGAATCAATGTTTAATAGAATCAGAATGTTGGATACTTCTGGGGAGCTGCATGATAGAAGCTTATAGGGTGCTAGAAAAATGTTCCTTATCTTGATCTTAGTGGAGATTACATGGCTTTAGAGAAAAGTAAAAGAAATTAGGGTGGGTTTTTGATGGTATTAGAAGATATTACTGCCAGGAATTCAGGAATCCAGCTTTCCCAGTCACTGCATTTGAAGATTTAAAGCAGCAATATACCAGGAACAAAAGCAGAACTGGGATCAAGTACCACTGTGTTCATGGCTGTAAAGCCATCCATGTTCAAGTCCCCAGAGTCCCCAAATCATAACTCTAGTGAGTGCAAGGCTCAGTTGAGATGTCTATTACTTAGGGTTTTCTAGAGAAATAGATTATGTATACACACACACACACACACACACACACACACACACAGTTTATTGTAAGAAATTGGATCATGTAGTAATGGAGGTGGAGAAATTCCTTGATCTGCCATCTATAAGCTCGAGATTCAGGAGAGTTCATCATGTGGTTTAATCTGAAACCAAAGGCCTGAGGACCAGGTTGCCAAGAACAGGAGATCTAAGTCCCAGCTCCCCCCAGCCCTCCCAGCTCAGATAATCAGGAGGAAGGGCCAAATTCTTTATTTCTCTACTTTTTGTTTTTTTCAGGTGCTCAGTGGATTGGAGGATGCCCACCCACATAGGGGAGGACAAACATTATACTCAGTCTACTGATTTAAATGCTAATTTTATCTGAACACACACACACACACACACACACACCCCAAAATAATGTTTAGATAAATCTCTGGACACCCTGTGATCCAGTCAAGGTGACACACACACAAAAAAACTCTCTCAGGGCGTAGGACTTAGGCTTGAGGCCTGAGTGGGGCCAGGCACTCCCCTTCTCCTTGGATCTAAGCCTGGAGAGCAGGATTCTGAAGTGCGCTCCCCAACTCCTTCCCACGGGGCAGAAGCAGGACGTACCATTGTGTGACAAGAGCATGTCGCAGAAATGCCGACGTTGATGGCCAACGACCGACTCCGTCTGCCCACAGACACCTCACACTCTGATGAGTCAGAGGGTGCCTTCCCCTTCTTTGTTGAGGGCAGCAGGGGATGTGTGTCACCGGGGGAGTGGCTCAGGCATTTTTTCCCACTCTTGATTCCAAGAAGGACAAAGGGAATGGACCTTCTGAAGGTTTTGGTCAAATCGTCTTCCAGAAAGGGGACGTCGACTTCCACCCTCACCACACACAGGGAGGCGCAGCCCACCACGTCTTTGCCAGAACTGAGTGTTGTTACCTGGTCAGGTAGGCAAAGGAGCGTCGGAACTGTTTTTCCTTACCTCGGTGTCTCTGACTCTGACGCCTGGCTGCGGGGAATGAAACAAGTCAATTCAACCACAAGGGGTTAGACTTGGGATTAGGGAAAGAGGCCAGAGCTAGACCTGAGCATGGCTCTGAGGACAGATACAGTGGATTGGAGCCCGGGGTGAGGGCTCTTGTTGGAGGAGTGTCTGTCATGTCCTCTTTCTGGGTACCATTCAGGGGGGCAGGATGGTATCCACCTGAATGGTACCCAGAAGGCAAGAGGCTGGATCCCAGAGCAGGCTGAGCTATTTCTTTCTGTTTCTACTGGGCTTTGTGCCCACAGTGGCTGAAAAGATGGCTCCCTTGGAACCGGATCCACCCAGGCGTCTTAATGATAAACCCCCAACAGCAAAGGAGTCTGCTCAGGGTCTTGTCTGTGCCTCCCCAAGGACCCAGGCTAACATGAGCGTTCTACCCCTCCCCGCCAAACCTTTTCTTATTTGACCACAAAAATGGCACCTGGTGGTGGTAATTGGCATTTGTTTGGCTACTAGTGAGGTTGAACCTTCTTCCTGGGTTTATTGGCCATTTGTCCCTCCACTTCTGTGGACTTGCTGTTTATGTCCTTGGGTAATTTCTCCCCCAGGGGTCCCCTGGTGGTTTTGACGGCCTCAAGAGTGTCCCCTCCTTTGCTGGGTGGGGTGTGTTCTCTGTCAGCATAGGCCTCTCGTGAGCATGCGTGGATGGATTTTTGTTGCTGGTGGTAGCTCTTGGCATTTTTTATCTACAAGTGCTTTCCTGGGAAGCTGTGTCAGCCCTGCAATTAGCTCCCTCAATCAGGAAAGTAGTTCATTGTAAGATTAGACACAACTCAGTGGCTGATTGCCGGGAATTTGGGAGAGAGCTGGCGGGCGATCATCTCCCGCATTCTCTCTTTCTCTGTGTCTCTTTTTCCTTTTTCCATTTTAAATAACGGCTTGATTGTAAAGAGGAATGATTCACTCCTCGAGATTTCTCCTGCAACTTTGTGGGCAGGCTCAGAGAAAAGAACTCCTTCTTCTTCTCTCCTCTCCCTCACGGAGTCCCAGGGTCACTTCCGTTCCAGTTGCTCCCGTGGGAAGACAGGACGAGGGGAAAGGAGTGCAGCTGGGCCCTCCCCACATGGTCCAGGCGAAACCAGACCGGCCCCCTTACTCTGACCCTTGCTCTGGGAAGCGGCTTCCTAACTGCAAATCTCTTCCTAATCCTCCTCTCCATTCACCTACAGCCCCTTATATCTTTCACTGTCAAAAAATGCCTCTTATTTCTAAATCCAATCCCTCTTACTGGTTTTCATTTTGTTTGGTCCTCAAGAGTGATTTATTCTCTGTTTTCTCTGATGCCTTCTCTGCAATACTGGCCAGGCTTCCCGCCCTCCCTGCCTCCCTCCTCCCTCCTTCTCTCCTTCCTTTCTTCCTCCCTCCCTCCCTCCCTCTCTTTCTCCTTTCCTTTCACCTTCCCTTCCTTTCTTCTTTCTCTTTCTGTCCTTCCCCCACTAACATTTATTGAGAACCTACCATGTGTCATGCCTTATTGTAATCATGGAGGCTAAACAATGAACAAAACAGACACAGTCCCTGCCCTCATGAAGCTTACATTCTACCTGGGAACAAGACGACGACAACAACAAAATACACATACATTTAAGTAATAACGGCAGGCAGTGATCGAGTCTGTGAAAAAAGGCAGAACAAGAAGGTAAATACCAACGAGGTGTGTGTTTTGTGGTGGGCTGCGATGGCCTCTCCGAGGAGTAACAGCCGAGAGCTGAGTGAGGTGAGGGCGCGGGTCACACGGACGTCTGCGGAGGAGTGTGCTCCAGATGGGGGACAGCGAGTGCAAAGGCCCTGAGGCAGGGGCATCTGGCGTGTCACATGGGAGCATCTTAAGTGCAAGGCAGAGCGATGAGGCCAGAGATGGGCGAGGACCCGGTCACGCCGGGCCCAGCAGGCCATGATGAAGGCTTGGTTTGCTATTCTAAATCGGAGAGGAAGCTACTGACAGTTTCTGAGCAGAGGAGTGCCATGATCTGACTGCTTGTTTTTTCGGTTACAGTTGACCTTCAGTATTATTTTATAATAGTTTCAGGCATACAGCGCAGCGGTTGGACATTTGTATAATTTATGCAGCGAACCCCCTGATTGGCCTAGTACTCACCCACCTGGTACCATGCACGGCTGCTGCGACATTGTTGACTATATTCTCTGTGCTGCACTTCACATCCCCATGACTATCTGCAGTTTTTTGTCCATTCACCTTTGTCCCCCAGCCCCCCAACCCCCCTCCTCTCTGTCAACCATCAGTTTGTTGACTTGGGTTTTTAAAGCCTCATCTGGCTGCTCTCTGCTGATTAGAGTATACAGGGGCAAGAGTGAAAGCAGGGAAACAACTCAAATAACCCTTTTTCTTGCAGTGAAATAACCCCCTCCCTCCAGCTGACAGCAGGGAGCAAATTCAGCTGGAAGTGTCACAGGCAGCTCGGCAACTGTTCAGCGAGGCAGAGCCCAGAAGCCACCAAGGTGTAATTCGTCTTTTGTAAAGAAAGAAGTTAAAAGGACAGATTGTAAAATTCAGCCCAGTGATTTTTTTTTCCATAAGCATCTACTGATCCACCCCCCACCCCGCCCTGCTCCCTTTGAGAGGTTTTGTTGATCACATTATATTCTTGACATTTTGGGGACCTTCTATGGTTTCCCCAAATGCTGCCTAATGATGCCACAGTGCAATTAAGACTAATTTGTTGGCTGAAATAATGGGAAGTTGTTCAGTTCTGCAAAAGAACAAACCCTGGTGCTCTTATTATTATTATCCTTAGTATTGAGGCAATGATTTTTGTTAGAAGCACATGTTGGGCTGAAAGGAGCAGGGCTGGTGGGCGGGGGGAAGATGAAAAACATCTGCGAAGGGGAAACAGGGCGTCTCTGAGGAAGTCAGAGCAGTTGGAGCCAAACTTCCAGAGTTCAGATCTCGCCTGTACCACCTGCTCGTTGTGTGACCTTGAACAGGTGACTTAGTCTCATCGGGGTCTGGGTTTCCTCATCTGTAAGTTTGGTATATTAATATTATCTACATCATTGGATCGCTGAGGATTAAATGAGATAAGATTGATGGAGAGATGGAATGTTGTATTATTTAGGATTAAGTTTGGTTGTGACAAACTCAAAATAACAGTGACTGAAACGAATAGGTGTTTATTTTTCTTTCACCTGCAAGTCTGATGTAGGTGATGCAAGGCTGGGGCCAAGTCCATTCCATCAAGTCCTTGAGTATTCAGGCTCTTTTTAGCTCCCTAGTCTAAAATAGTAGCCAAAGCTCTAGTCATCATACCTACTATCTAGGCAGCAGGACCAGGGAGGGAGACAAAGAGGGGGGGTCAAAGGACACATGCCCGCTGCCTTTAAGGAAGGCTCCCGAAAGCAAACACATGACATTTCTGCTTCTATCTCATTAGCTAGAACTTACTCACATGGCCCTATATATCTGCAAGGAATGCTGGGAAATGTAGTTTTTATTCTATTCTGGAAGGACTTTTGTCCAGCTAAAAATGGGGATTCTTATACAGTAGAGAAAAGGGAGACTGGATATTAGGAGATAAGTGGAGGCTTCTCCTACAGGTGGTCCTAGAGGAAGGAAAAGATAGGGAGAGAGACACAGACATCAACCCAAATACCAAATTTTGTTTCTCTTTCTCCCTTTTTCTTCCATAGCCAGTCAACCACCAAGCCCTGTTGTCTCTATATCCTAAAATTCTCTTCAATCCATCCTGTCCCCCAGTCTCCATGGAAATAGCCCTAGTTCAGCTTCCTCATCACTTCTGAGGATCATTGCAATTGCTCCTCACTCCTTCTCTTCCCAATCTGTGGTTCCTCCTCTTTACTAATGAGTTGTCTGTGGCTGAGACCCAATGGGGTTCCCTACTATGCACAAGATAAAAATTTAGCTTCCTGAGCTCCATCTTTAAGGCCCTTCTGGATGGTTCCCAATTTCTTGTTGCTTCTGCTCATATACCCCTCCTAGCAGCCAAGAAGAATATTCTGCTGTTAGCCAAATAAGCTACATCCTCTGCCTTTGAACCTGCTTTTTTCTCTACCCTTTCTCTTTCTGCTTGAAAGCTCCTATTCATGCTTTGAAACCCACATCCAATGTCTCCTTTTTGTGAAGTGCCACTCATCTGACCGTTGGTCCTCAATTCCGTCCCTTCCCCTTCCCCCTTGTATCTTGGGGAGGGAGGGGGATGGCTGACTCTGACAGGCTGTGTTTTTAGGGTACTGGTGAGCTCTCTTTTGGGTGGGGTTGGCCAATAAGAGGCCCTGGCAGGAGACTGAAGGATGGAAGGGAGAAGCTGGAGCATCTCTCGCCTTTTCTCTGCTGGGGGCAGCATCTTTGGCAGCAAACACATCACTTGCCAGGTGGTGGAGCCCTCTGTGGTTCCAGATTCTTCTAGGAATCCTTCCCTGGGGTCTAGCTCTTTGCAGAGCAACTCTAGTTTCTGGGATCTAGTGAAATTATCTCCTCGCTGACCTTTCATTCGTAGGGGTGTCCGCGGCTTCTTGCTGTTGCTAGTGCTAATTTGACCTCTCAACTCTCCTATCACCTGTGTAACCAATGCCCTGCACTAAATTCCCACTGGGTGAAACACCTAGAATGGTTGTTGCTTTCTTAACCAGACCTTACCTGATTCAAGTACCTGGCACAGCACTTGGCATAGAGTATGTGTTCAATAAATAGCTGTTGAATGAATACATGAGTGGATCTTCCCCCACCTCCTCCAACCATGGGGTCCCCTGCTCCTAGGTCACTGATTTATTGCACCATGCATTGCACTTGTTGATTGACTCATCTGTCACCCCCGTGAGACATGACTGGTATCTGGGGATGCAGACACGAGAGAGTCCAGGCATCCTGACTCTTGAAAAGGTTTTTCTATTTCCTGCAGCTGGAAGCTGGGAAGGAAAGAGAAGAAAACAGAACAGAATGCAGAGAGGTGGAAGGTTCTCTACGGATCTCCTTGCCTCTCTTATTTTAAACGCAAAGCCTTGCTTCTGGGTTCAGGCAAGGATTTATGAGTGTGTTTAGGCAGTAACACAAGGGGACCTTTGGCGAGAAATGTTCCCTGTCATGCTCTGACAGCGTACAGAGGAAGGGAGCTGAAAACATCAGAAAGGAGATTTTTCTAGAGCCGGTAGAGTTTCCCAGCCCAACTCCCGCCACCCCATTACGTGCTACCTGGAAATGCTTGGGGGGAGAGGAGGTGCTCCTGCTTTTTGGGTGGGATGGTGCCGTGTCAGAGAGGGAGCACTGGGATGCCAGAGAGAGGTGGGCACTGTGACGAGTGTTCGCAGGTTTTCGTGAAGACAGAGTAAGGCAATGAGGTTTAAACTGCAGTTGAAGGGTTTGGATTAGACATCGGGAGGAGTTGTCACCTTGATGGGGTTGTAGAGGTATCCCTGGCCAGTTCCCTGTCCTCTCCACTCCAGCCGAGCTGGTCTTCACTGGATCCCTTGGTGATGCCTCAGGGCCCTTGCCCTTCCCTGTCTTGCCCGCCTTTCCCCCTCATTCCTGGATCCTTCTTATTCAGGTCTCAGTTCACATGTCACCTCCTCAGGGAGGCCTTCCCTGACCACTCCATCTAACGTGGCTGCACCCCATCAGTCACTCCCAAACAATTGTCTGGTAGTATTTCTTTATTGAATTTATCACTATCAGTAACTATTGCATTTCTTTATTTCTATACCTGTTCATCTCCTGTCTGTACCTACTAGATTACAACCTTCAGAAAGGCAGGAATCTTTTCTATTGTTTTTCCTGCTCATACCTGACATCCAGGACAGTGACTGGCACAAAGGGGACGCTCACTGATGATTTTCTTTTTTTATGAATGGGTTAGTTAAGTAGTTAAAGTGCCTAAGAAAACTAGTTCTTGTGCCGAAGAGTGGCCCCAGGTGTGGTTAGCTGAGGTCGATCAGGAGCTCTTGCAGGGAACCGGGAGAGAATGGGCATAACACTGGGCTCTGGATCACAGGTTGACGTAAGGATTAAATGACATAATGTCTGCAAAGCACTTAGCACAGGGCCTGGCACTTTATCAAGGGCTTGGTAAGTGCTGGCAGCTGCTGGGTTCAGATGCACTCCTAGCCACTGCATGTGGATCCTCCTGTGTGCTAGGCATGGTGTCTGGGCTCTCTGGGCTGAAGATGGCTGGGTACCAGGCCTGGGTGTGGGGTCACCTGAGCTGGCCTTACAGTAGAGGCTGCTGGGCTGGAGGCCAGCTCCCTGGGACCGGGAAAGACTGCCTACATGGTTGCTGGAACTCTGAGGACCTTGTAGACACACATATAATGTAATTGCTGAGAGTGTGGACTGTGGAGCCAGTTGCCTGAATTTGAATGCTGGCTCTACTGTTTACTAGCCTGGCGGGTTAGTTAACCTCCTTGTGCCTCAGTTTTCCCAGCTGCAGGGTTAGGGCAGTAACGATGCCTGCCCTATAGGACCTGCTCAGCCCTGAGGACTTCATGAGTATGTGGGAAGCACTTGGACCCAGGCCCAAGTGCTGTGTATGTGTTGGCTATTAACATCAACAGCAATGTTGTTCTTAGTTCTCTGGGTGTTGGAGGCTGAGTTGTGTCTCCCTCTCCTCACCCTGAACTCATTTGTTGAAGTCGTAACCCCCCAGTACCTCAGAATGTTACTGTATTTGGAGATAGGCCCTTTAAAGAGGAGATTAAGTGACAATGAGGCATTAGGATGAGTGCTAATCTAATCTGATTGGCATCTTTGTAAAAAGAAGAGATTAGACATAATCCTTGGATTCACCAAGGATGTGGGCACACAGAGGAAAGGCCACGTGAGGAAACAGAGAGGAGTCATCTGCAAGCCAAGGGGAGAGGCCCCAGGGGAAACCATACCTGCTGACCCTTTGATCTCAGACTTTCAGTCTCCAGAACTGTGAAAAAATGGATACACTTCTGTTGGTGAAGCCACCTAGTCTGTAGTATTGTATTATGGCAATCTGAGCAAACTAATCACTGGGTCAAGAAACTCAGAGGCCCAGAGAACTGGGCTGCATGTTCTCACCCTTTGGGACATCCCAACTGTGGGGACAGTCATGACACAGTCCAGGCATTTCTTTGCCTGGACCTCCCAGAATCCACCTGAAGCTTCCCAGGCATCAGCCCTCCCTTCCTCCTGCCCGACGGTCATCATCCATGCAGACATTAAGTCCATCAGTTGGCCTGTCTGTGACTTGCTCATTGGGTCAGAGCAGTGCTAGTAAGGTCAGCTGCTTGAGCTCTGTTTCTGGTGACAAGAAAGCAAACAAGCCAGAAGGCTGCTTGTTTGGGCTTGTCTGCAAGCACAACCTCTCAACGATCAGTCTGTGGGCAAGGGACAAGCTCTGTTCTTTCCAAGGATGTTACACTTTATTCTGCTTCAGTCACAAGGATGCCCTGAGCAGAATGAATGGGAGAGGGCGGCTGATTCCCCCAAACTCTCCCCTTGCCCCGCCTGGGGAAACAGCCTGAAGCACCCGTCTCTCTCCGGGTGGGGCAGCTGCAGCGCCCAGAGCAAGGGCTCCTCAGAATGAGAGACTCGCAGAAAGCTAGTCTGGAGGGCCCTTAGAGGCATCCTATTTTGCAGATGGGAAAATGGAGTTCCCCACGAATGCCCAGTTGGTTATGACATACCAGGAATATGGGTTAGTTTCAGCGACAGTGAGAAAGGGAAGAAACAGGCAGCTCAGCCCAGAGAAGGTCAAATAATTCAGAAGGGTTGCTGAGGGCCAGAAGGGGCAGGGGGAAGCTTTGGGGTGCCCTCAGGAAGGAGCAGGAAGAACAGTAGAATGGTTCACAAAATGTGAGGGGGTCTCTTTCACAAAAGAAACAATAATCTTGGATTCCAACAGGCAGTCATCATCTTCCATTCCATCCCACTCCCAGCTCCCACCTCTGCCTCAATCCTTGGAGTTTTACAGTCCCTTTCTTTAGTCAGAGCCAATCCCAGAGAAGCAGGCAGGAATGGGCTCACCTGATTGGAGCAAAAAGTGCCTGAAGGCGGGGCCAAGTAGTTGGCCTCCGGAAGGCTGCCTGCCTTGGCCAGACTGTGGCTGCAGAGACAGGCCAGGGGCTGGCTGCAGGGCAGGGTGGGCAGAGGCTCTGGAGCAGCTGGTCAGCCAGGGGCTTTTGGCAGTGGCAGTAGCTCTGCTCAGCTGGTGAAGTGATGTTCTCCTCTGATTGAGCTAATTATGCTGATTGAATTTCCTTCTTCTCTCTTCAGTGCCTCCTTCTGCCTCCCCCTCTCTCCTATCTCTCCCCTCCTGTCTCTCTTTAGAGAGAAAGGGAAAGGTTTCCTTAATGTGACTGGTAATTGTTATGCACACAGTGTCAGATGTTAATGCGGGGCCATGATTGACAGCTAATCAGCCCATCAGCTGTACAAAAAGAGTGAATAACTTGGTAATTTGATTTCCCCTGATTCCCCTGCGTGGGATGGCAGGAAAGTCTAAATTAGCAATCAGGGAGCCCGTGGCAGATCCTACAGGGTGGTGGTGGGGACTCAGGGGCTGTGGGTGCAGCTGCAGCTTCGTGGGCCCCGGTATCCAGGGTCAGGGAGCATCCACTGGGCTGGACTTGGGTGGTAGAGGTGCTTTGTGACCTGCACAGACTAACTGTGGAGAGACTCGGGTAGCGGGTCAAGTTTCCATCCTTGGTGGGGACAGCAGGGAGAAGATTGGGTTGGCCTCCTGGAGGGACTTCTGGGGTGCCCTCATCCTGTTGTCTAGGAGACCACTGTGAGGTGGCTGGGATGTGGCAGCCAGCCAGCCCCCCTCCCACCATCCTTTTGGAGCTGGTTGCCAAGGTTTCTACTGTGTGACCCAAATTCTTCCAATTCAGGGTAATAGTTGTCCCCTCACTCAGCTTCTGGCAGATTCCATTCAGGTAAAATGAAGCACAGGAGAAACGTGTGGATTATTTGGTCCCCAGTGAAGCCACTGCTGTCCCTCTCGGGCAGGCAGTAGTCACAGTTAGCACCCACTGGGAACCCGCTGTAGCCCAGGGACGACGCCAAGTGTTGAGTCTGCATCCATGGTATGGAGGAAGAAAGATTGAGCACCTGCCTCCCAGTCCCACAGAGAAAAAGGCGTGGATCTGGGATTCGAACCCAGGGCAGCACCAGCTTTTTGGCTGTGGGAGCAGAAGCAGGATTGAGCAGCGGTTTGGCCTGGTCTCATTAGAAGGCCTCCCCACGCCCCATGCGATCCTAGCCCTGGAGACCCCCAGCCAAAGCAATGCCCACGACCATCTGTAGTCACTTAAACTCACTGTGAATGTTTGTCCTTTTACAGATGGGGAAACTGAGGCCCTGGGAGGGCAGGGATTGCCTGAGGCCACATAAAGAGCTACTGAGCTGACTGGGACTGAAACCCAGCTCTTCTGCCCCTGCCTAGCAGTTCTCACAACCGCCCGCTCTCTCCTTCTGCTCCCAGCTGCTCATCCCCCCAAACGTCCCCCAACTGTGGAGCCAGCAGGGCCTAGAGATGCCCCTGGATGACTCTAGATGGCAACAGCACATTGCTGGGGGGCGGGGGGCAGCCAGCCCCAGGCAGCTCCTCTGGCTGCTGCGGGGTGAGGGTTGGGGCTTGGGTTTGGACCCCCTGAGGTTCTGAGACCATGGTGTCCTGGACCTGGGGGCCAGAAAGGCAGGCTGTGCCTCGCATCAAACTGCCTGGCCCACCTCCAGCCTCGAAGCTCTATTTCTACATTGCCTTTCCTGGATTCTTCTTGGGGGAGATGTGTGTGTATGGCAGGGGAGTTGTGATGTTTCCTGACAGAGAGTGGCTTACGTGGGTCACTCAACCCCACTCTTGGGCAGCGGGGGCCCATCCCAGTCTGGGATGGGTGTGTACACATTTGGCAAGTGTAGCCACACTGCCTTTTGTCCTGTCCTGAGTGCTCACAGATCGGTCTGTGCACATGTTCTCGTGTGTGCACTCAAGAGTACCCGAGCCGTGCTCATGCCACACGTGTCAGCCCACCTATGGGGGTCAGGCCTCCAACCTGTCAGGCCCCAGAGAAGCTCAGGAAGCTGGGCCTTCTTAGGCGGACCACCTGGATGCTGGGAGAGGGATGAGAGGTCTGAGAAAAGACATAACACAGGACTCACAATCTTTGTCCTCAGTGGGGCTTGGGCGGCTCAGTTGAACTGAAACAAGAGCCAGATGGACCAGGAGTTGAGTGGGAAAGTCATGAACTATAGACTTGACCTTTGCAGGGTCAAGGGTAGGGAAATGGCCTGAGGGAGGCTATAGTCAGATGTGAGTCAGGAAGAGGTAAAGTTCAGTACAGGCAGAAGCCACACCCCGGAGAATAGTCCTAGAGCCTATTTTGTTGCAGCCTATGGGCCAGCTAATGAGAGTAATCACCCTCATGATGCAGGTGAGGAAACTGAGGCTCAGAGAGGTGCCAACAGAACTTGCTCTAGGTCACACACCTAGGGAGAGCTAAGTCCAGATTCTGCTTTGTGACAGAGTTCACCCTATCTCCCAGCAGAGGCTGCAGGTTTGAGGAGAGAAGGAGAGAGGAGGAGGAAGTGGGAGCTGCTATTGTCAGGAGTCAGAGCTTTGAGGAGGGGCATGAGGGCAGAGCAAGGCTGAACACTGAGCTGCTGAACGCAAATAGCATTCGCTGGTTTTTCAGCTGAGCTACGTGCTAGGGCTACCTCGGTGGACCAGGCAGACGGCGTGCCTGCTCTTACGGAGCTTACTGTCTAGTGTGTGCGGATGGTGTGCATGCGCGCGTGTGTGCGTGTGTGTATGTGCGTGTGTGTGTGCGTGCGTGTGTGCGTGCGTGTGTGTGTGCGTGTGTGCGTGTGTGCGTGCGTGTGTGCGTGCGTGTGTGGTGTGTGTGCGCGTGCATGCGTGTGTGCATGTGTGTGTGTGTGTGTGTGTGTGGTGTGTGTGTGGTTAGGGGAGGTGGGCAATATCAGTCACAATACCAGCATCAGTGATGGTAGCTTTACTTCTCACTACAACCCTACCTACGTGACTCTTCTGTCCCCATTTCACAGATGAGAGAATAGAGGCACTGTGATGTTAAGCATCTTGCCCTAGGCTGCACAGCTAACCTGTGGTAGAACTGGCTTCTGAACCTGGGCTGTTTGGCGTCACAGTCAACTCTTTTAGCAATCAGATGGCAAATATTGACTAGCAAGTTGTGACGTGTGCTGTGGAAGAAGAATAAAGGGGATGTTGAGGGATGCTAAGTATCTGCAGAGCCGTTGCGAGCACTTCACCCTGCAGAATTTGCAAAGCTCTTGCTGTTTTATCATGTCATTTCATTTCCCCAGTGACCATGGAAGGCTGGTTAGGGCCCCACTTACTAGATAGGGCCAATGCAGCTCAGAGGAGGCCAATCACATGCCCAGTGAGATGTGGCTTGTGAGGCCCAGTGGCGACTTCCCTGAGCTCCACACTCCCACCTCTGAGAGGCACCCATGGGCTGGTGGCTTCTGGCTTGTTGAGGCCACTTGGTCCTATGCTCGCACTCCACCCAAGAACAGCAGACTCTGCTTGCTGCCTCTCTGATGTCTTTGAGTGACATTTCCATCACCTGGCTGCTCTGGGCTGTGAGCTGTCCCCTGGGGTCGCCTGCCACACCTGAAGGGAAGGCTGATGGCCCCAGCTGTGAGAGGCATGTAGATTCTGGCCCCTGGACTCACCCCTCTCATTCCTTTGTCTGCTTGCCTGCTGCTGCCCCCACACTCTACTCAAGGAGCTGCTGGGATCTGAGGCTCCTGCCCTGTGTCTCCTTAGGGATCCCAGTACCCCCAGGGAAGCTGAGGCCCTGGGATCCCAGACCTTTGGGCTCCATCTCTTGACGAGTGCTCAGCTCTCACTTACAGCCTTGGTGGCCCCACAAGAGCTAACTCCCCAGCAGCACCAGTCATTTCCCAGACTCTCTCACTCATGCGTGGTCCTGATGCTGCCTCTCTGACCACCCTGACCCTCAAGGCTCACCCTCCACCCAGTGACATCAGAAAAGACCCTGCTGACCCCCTGACACAATGTGCATGGCATTAAGTTGGTATCACAAACTCATTTCATAGATAAGTGAACTTGACACTTGCAGAGCGTGAGTGCCTCATGGAAGGTAAGAAGTAGAGCTGACCTTCTGGAATCCAGAGTCCATATTCTGGAGATGGAAAGAGGCACTGGGAGCCAGGCACCTGGAATTCTGTGACTGTTTTGCCATTCATTCATTCATTCATTCATTCATCTAATAGGTATGTATTGAGCACCTGCCATGGCCAGGCACTGCTGTGTCTACTGAGAAAACAGGAGAGAATAAGATAGAAAAGATTCCTGTCATTGTGGACTAATGACATTCAATTGGGGTGACAGACAGATGACCAAATAGAGGGAGAGAACCCAGGGAGGGAGATGGGAGAAGGCAGCTTTGGCCAGAGACAGTCTGCACAATGGTTAAAGACCCCGACGCTGAGGCCCGAATGCCCGGGTTCAAATTCTAACTCTGGCTGAGCAGCCCTGGAGAAGTCAGCAGCTCTGTGCCTGTTTCCTCACATCCTGGGTTGTTATCAGGTCGCTGGTGCAGTGGCTGGAGCACAGTAAGTGCCTCTTAGTACATGGGCGAGGTCTAAGAACCTTTTGGGAAAAGAGGTGACAGTTAAGGTTCAATAGGAGCTGGCGATGCACAGATCAGGACAAAGTACAACAGCAGGTGCAGAGGCCCTGAGGCAGGAAAGAGCTTGGCTGATTTTGGGGGGATGAAAAAAAGGCTCCTGTACCTGGAGAGGGTGAGTGGAGAGAGAGCAGGTCAGATTTAAGAGGGGCCTACCAAGTGGTCTGGCTTGGAGGTCACTGCCAGTGGTTTGAATCATAATGTAAGGCCAATGGGGCATCACGGAAGGGTTCAGATTGAGATCCAGTCTGGTTCACTTTTTCAGGTTCGTGTGTGCTGTGGTGTGGGGCTGGTTCGAGGGAGCCAGCAGGAGGGGACAGCTGAAGAGGAGAGTCCCAGCCCTTGGCCTGGCTTTGGATCAAGCCCATAAACCTGGCCTGGAACTCGGGCCAATAAGGGGGGTGGGACAGGCACCTCCCCACAGTTCCGGAATCTTCTTAATTCACCAGGGCCTTGAAGGGAGAAGCAAGAGGCCAGGAGGGGAGCTTTGGAGGGATGTCATTTTGCATCTTAATTGCATGCTAAGCAGGCCCGTGGGCAGGGCCAGCTGCAGAGCATTAGCTGCCACCAAACATGACTCAGGCCACAGAGACTTAAAATATTTATTTTTCCCTGCATTTGGAATTCAGTTATCTGCAAGGGAGCCACCACGGGAAGCAGGAGGCGGAAGTGGGGACCTGTTGGCAACAGCACCCTGAAAGCAGGGCAGGGCAACTGGGGTCCTGCATCCTGAGCAGGAGCCAGTGCAGGGGATGGGGGGCTCCTCTGTGGTGGCTGGTGGTGCCTCCCTTGCTGTTACCGGGAAATGGGGTATCCTCATCAATGCGATGTCCAGGTTCTTGGTATCTCGAGCAAAGAATTGAACGAGACACACACAGAAGTATAGAGGTGAAACGAAGTTTATTGAAGAGAAGGAACACTCCAAAGAGGTAGGAGTGGGCTCGAGCAGGAAAATGGCTCAAGAGCCCTGATTAATGAGGCTTTGGTCCTTTTATTTTCTTCTATGTCTTTAGGGGATGCACCTCTGGGCATGGAGTCTCTAGATTGACAAGTCTGATTGACATGGAAGGGGCCTATTACCTAACGCCTCTGACTGTGCATGTCCTTTCCCACAGTTCAGTCTGTTATAATGATATTAATGAA